>OZ035880.1:41379533-41545017 GCA_964034835.1 Muscina levida | reverse complement strand
TTAATCCAATCAAAACCAATCACAACAATCAGCAGTAGTTCATAAGTACCACTTCCATACTGGCTGTAATTCAAACTGTACGAATAAAATATATTCCAAATATGGTGCCTACATATACTTTATATACATAAAGTTTCAAGTAGTTTGCCACGCCCACGGATCCTTTCCCGTATAGTGGAAACTAACACAGTATAACATTTTTCATCTCATCGATTTGGGAAAAGAGCCTAAAACGTGACAAATTCCAATATACGATACTTACTAACTTCAAATCGATATTTGATTATTATGGCATGTAACTTGACAAAACGAATGATGCAGAACTTCTTCTTTTTGGGTGTACTTTCGCGTGCAGTTCACAGAATTGAGTCCCAAAATCATGTGTTTTACTGTGTAATTAATGCAAAGGATAATTCGTTAGTGGTGTGGGTACGAGACAAAAGCATTGTGTATAATTTTTTAACTTAAATTTACATACAAATTCTATATTTAGTAATCTTCGTTCTGCTGTAAAGTTTTATCTGATAATTTTCAATATTATACTATTTATGTAATATTGAGTTTCACTTTACCGCAAAGTTTTTTACTTCAGTACAATTTCCACATGAGATTGGCATTCCTTACTACTTGTGGTATTTAAGGAAATTTTCTTGTGATACAAAAAACCTTCATATTCTTAAAATCTCAGCTGTCAGTAATTTTACTAAATGCATATGGCAGAGCTCTAACTATACCAGCCGTTAGTTATTCAATAGCATGTCTATATCTAGAGTGTTCAAATACCTCCTTTTTTTAAAAACCCGGTTTCCGAGTTATTCGAAAAATTTATTTTTTTGAAAAATCGGATTTCGAATACAGCATTTGAAAGAAAACCGGTTTAACCGGTTTTTTTTGGTTTTTTCCTAAAAAGTTAAAAATATTTAAAAAAAAATAATTTGGTTTAAAAAAATTTATTTATTTAGTATGTAATATCAATACACCCAATGCGATCGTGCCCAAATCCTACATTTAGTAAAACTATAGCAGGACAAAGTTTTGGAGAAAAAACTGGAAGTCTAGCTACGCTACCTCCCATACCCATCAGGTACCACCCACTTTAGAAATCGATTAATATTATTAGTATATCCAACGCTATCGTGACCAAATTCTGTTTTTAGTAGGGCTCAAACAGGATAAAATTTTGAAAAACAATTTGGAAGCCTAGCCACGTACCTGCTGGTACCACCCATACAAATGCACCATTCCGCCCACTTCAGAGATGGAGTAGTAATATCAATACACCCAACGTGATCGTGTCCAAATTCTGTATTTAGTAAAGCTAAATCAGGATAAAGTTTTTAAGTCTAGCCACGCCCCATCTGAGACCTCCCATACAAATGTACTATTCCGCTCACTCTAGAGATGGAGTAGTAATATCAATACACTCAACGTGATAGGGCCCAAATTCTGTATTTCTTAAAGCTAAATCAGGATAATGTTTTGAAGAAAAAAACTTTAAGTTTATCAACGCCCCTTCTGGTACTTCCCATACAAACGTACCACTACGCCCACTTTAGAAATCGAGTAATGATATCAATATACTAGAAAATTATATGTTTTACTGAGGGTAAGGGTATATGTAAGTCGGCTTACCCGACTGAAACTTTCTTACTGGTTGAAATAGTATTTGATACAGAAAACACGCGCTCACTTATTGTGGAAGTAGGATTTATTGACAAAACAGCGTTTAGAAGGAAGTTGAGCTTTTCTGTCCTTTTATTAAATCTATTGAAATAGTTGAAATCATCATATAGGCTTGTGTCAATGCAATTTGTTTTCACTGGTGGATTTTGGATGTTATTTATTGTCCTGCTTAAATCGTTGCAAAGACTACCATTAGGAGATTCCCCCATCTCACAATCTGAACTGTTACTAGACTCTGCCGTTGTTGGGAAAATTGCAGGATAAAGTTATTTAAAAGCTCGTTAGCAAATTCCATCGTTTCCGCCTATTTAGACTACTTTACACATGATTAGCTTGTAGGATATTTTCCGGTCCTAATACATATAATTAGGTTATTCAATTTTGTAAACGAGAATGTTTTTAGAAGCTTTTTAAAGTTTTCATATTCAATTTCAAATTACATAATTTAGAAAAACCTTTATACATTTTATAAACAAGAATGTTTTTAGAAGCTTTGTAAAATTTTAAAATTCAATTTCAAATTAATATAGAAAAATCCTTTTACATTTTATAAACCAGTATTTTTAGAAGCTTTGTAAAACTTTAAAATTCTATTTCAAATTAATTTAGAAAATAGTTTTAACGTTTTATAAACGATATTTTTTTTAAAAGCTTTGGAAAATTTTAAAATAAAATTTCAAATTAATTTAGAAAAATCTTTTTCATTTTATAAATAAGAATGCTTTTAGAAGCTTTGTAAAACTTTAAAATTCAATTTAAAACTAATTTAAAAAAACCGAGTAACCGAAGGAAAAAACTCGGTTAAACCGGTTATTCGAAAATGGCATTTTTGCAAAAAACGGCATACGGTTTTAAATAAAAAAACCGGTTTACGGTTTTTCGGTTTCGGTTTTGAACACCCTATCTATATCACATGCATCTTTATACTACCTCTTTGAACTTATGAAATTTTAAACCTTCTCCTTCCAAGAATAAGAACGTTTTTATATTTCATTACACCAGCAAAGGTAGTGCACTGTTCTGAAGAGCATATTTTAATATACACACCAACAATACGAACTTACATAGGTACGTCTTTAAGGTAATGTATATATCTCATAACTCTATATACTACATGTAATTTCTTACTGAAACCTTGAAAATACGATACTCAAGAATGTGTAAAAAGTGGAATGTGCTTGTACCTCCCTCTCTCTCCAGTTTTATATTACTGCATTTGTAGCACTGCACCAACCATTAAATGACAGGAAATATTAAAGGGCACAAAAGGCGCAAATGTTATGGGTGTGTGTGAATTCGTTTATATGTAAAGACTTTGTCGTCCTCTTATACATTAAAGTGTTAACTGTAAAAGTATGAGTGTTTGAATGCGAATGTGTATATTATGAAATATAGGCTACTGGTTTGCCCGACACCATGTCTGTGACACCGAAAAAATATGTACCACATGCTAGTATAAAAACGTTTTTAACGTTCCTTCGTGTGTGAGTGTGTAAATTTGTGCAATGGGACAGCAAAATAAAATACAACAAAAAAAACAAAAACTATTCTGGCAAGTTGTATAGTTGCATGTATTATGGCTATACTGTAGTGATACTAGTATTTTTGTACTAGTAAACTTATGGTTTGGCAAAGATATACTAGGGAGCTGGCAAAAATTGTCTTTTTCTTGTGAACATTTTTCGCGAGTAGGGAAGTTATTCATTATAAAGTTAGAAATTTAAATGTAATAGAAATCGGCAAAAAGTGAGTGGAATTTATATGAAATTATTGGTTTTAAATATATAGCAGAGTAGAACCCTTTTTTTTTAAATAAAACACAACAAATTCAATGGAATGACCAAAATTGTGGCTTTATAAGCTCACACATTTTATGGAATTAATTTTGTAAAATTAAAAAAAAAAAAATGGCTAATAGATGAGCAATCGTTGCTGGTTGATTAGCATAGCTGGTTGGTCGGAGATTTGATGAACACCCACGAATTGTAGTGCAAAGGTGTAAAATCACACGAACGAGACCAATTCGTAGGTCAATTTCTTGCGATTAGTCGGTCACCAAACGTTTGGCTCAACAAAGTAAAGGTTTCACCCAAGGAACGGCTATTATTTCACCTCTAAATGGCATAAGTAATAAAAAAAAGGAAATTATGTGCCTGTTTTAGATTAAAAGATAAATGTGCAATAACGCCTTCGGCATGTAATTCGCATCAAGTAGTGCTTTCTTCGGTTTATAATGGAATCTCAAGATTCTCATAAGGCTTGTGATCTCTCCAAAAACAACAATTCTGCTTGTTTATATACCCGTAGAGCCAGAAATAAGCCTCATCGCTGAAGACGATTTAAAGACAAAATACTGGTTCCACTTTCAATTGATTCTCAGCTCATACTCCTATCATAAGACTTAATTGATGGCCCGCTGGCTTTTATTCTTGCAACAGTTTGGAGTATGCACGCCAATATCTTTCCTCAAAATTTTCCAAGTAATTACCGAGTTGCTGATAATGGCGTCGTATCGTAAATTTTGTACGGACACACACATTGCAACAAATTCAGTTTTTGATACAAATCAACATTATTTTTGGCACAGTAAAAGTACTTTTATCTTCCGATACAAAAAACAGTAATTTCTGGTACAATGAAAGTGCTTTTTGGTACAACACATGTATGTTTTGGTTGTGGGTCCTAAATCCCAAAGAGAAAAAGGCGTTCAATGGAACAATTGTGAGCTACGAGTCTAAGTGTAAAATAAAGACTCACGTGCGTTTTAAGCTTAAAATTATACGAATAGAGTCCCAAATAAGTGTAAGCAGACACCGAAGTTGAGAAACCTAGCCGCTATTCTTTCACCGATGTGCCTGAGAGAAAAGAATAATTGTCAGCTACAAGAAACTACAATCGGGGCAGCGGCCTAATAAGTTCATGACCTTAAACAAAAAGAAAAAGTATAATGAAAAAAAGAAAAAACAAGACCCCCACCCAAATGTCGACGACCAACGCATTGAAGAGTCTACTCGTTGGGGATGCTGCGTGAACGTTGACAAGTATAACTTTGAAGTAATAGATGATTTTAACTATCTTGGCTTTGCCGTAAATTTATTATTATCGGACCTCCCATAAAAAATGACCTATGTTTGCAACATTATTGTCTCTTCTATAACATCCAAACGGACAAACGGAAATTTGGTCAGTTTAATTACTTTGTCATTGCAGACAAAACCTTAAAAAACTTAAATATTTGCCACACCCCTTCTGGTACCTCCGAAACAAATGACCGAACACAGATGTAAGCTAATTGAAATTTATCTCAGGAATGTATGTGGACTATATTAGCCGACTACCTGTGGTACCTCCTACAAAATAATATATTTTTGGAAAACTACTAGTTCATCCAAAAACTTCCGAACTGCTATATATTTTAATTTTGTCCATTTTATTATCTGCTGACAGTTGGCAAACCCGCAGAGAATCGAAATATATGCCACATTTATTGTGGAACCTCTCGTTGTTGTGAATTAACACGCTTTCTATTCTACATTCACAACAATCGGCACCTAATTGTTTATCGACGAATGCGAACGTCACTGTTTGAGAAGCTTTTACTAGACATGCGAATATTTCGACACTTATGGTGCAAAGTTACTGTCGACAACATCGAGGGTGCCGGCAATTAAGAACTATTTTATTTTAGATGACTAGATCCAGGAGTTGAACCTGGGAACTCCTGCATGGTATACGCGTGTTCTAACCATCATGCCACGGAAATTTCCCCCACAGTTTTACAGTTATTATTTTTTATTCCCTCATGCTACGGATAGGAGGGTATACATCATTTGATAAGACCCAAAAGAGTAACACAAAGAAGAAGTCACTTCAGACCTTAGGTTTCTTTAAACCAAATTCGATTCATGACTTTTTAAGTCGTTTGAGCCATGTCCGCCTGTCTATTCGACTGGTACGCACGATAACTTTCACGTTGTGTAGGCTACATAGCCACACAACTTCTAGTACCTTCCATACAATTGTTCCACTTGTTCCAACCAACGCAATCGCAATGCCACTAACGCGATCGTGCCCAAATTCTGTATTTAGTAAAGCTGTAACAGGATAAAGCTTTGAAGAAAAAATGTAAGGCTAGCCACGCCTCTTCTAGTGGCCCCTATTCAAATATAACATTCCGTCCACTTTAGAAATCAAATAATAATACAAATACATCATACGTGAAAGTGGCCAAATTCTGTTTTTTTTTCCAGAAAATTTTATGTTTTTACTGAGGGTGAGGGTATACGTAAGTCGTTTTATCCCACTGAATCTTTCTTACTAAAGTGAGAAAAATTATGCACAAGGTAAACGTCTATTGAACGTTGAATTTCTAACGTTTCCCAACGTGCCCCTACGGTATCTTCTATACCCTTCAGAAACCCCTCAAAACGTTTAGAATATTTTACCTTTAAAGTTACTGATGAAATCTAAGAAACCGTAATGTTTACCCGGCCCATTAGACTTGATGATTTCTTTTAAGAAATTTGTAAGATTTTTTTTTCAATTGGTACCATAAAACCCCTTTTGGTACTCCCACTTTCTGGATATAACATTTTCTACAGTTTTACTAAATGTCTCGTCTGTCCATGTGACTTAAAGCATGTGTTACCTATCGCACACAAGGTCATGTCATTTGTGTTATGTAAAAAACTAAAGTCCATCTTAAAGAACCTGATTGTACCTTATTACTGTGGCTTTTGACCTGGGGACGCCGATAAAAGAAAATATAGATGACTGGAATCGAACCAATGATTTTCCGTACGATAGTCGCGTTGTACTTATAATGCTATGGACGGACCCAGTCAGTAAACTCGACTGAAATTTCTGTACTGGTTTACATTTGATCTTTTATAAATTTTCGATAACATTTTATCAAATATCTTTGATTTGCTTTACTTTTTATCTTATGGAGTTAGTCCTCTTAGCTTATGACACATCCATATCAATGTATTGCTTGTGAACACCTCATTTGTCAATTTGCCTCTCAAATAACGACAGGACTAACTTATAATACTATCCACTTTCATATTCTGAGGACATATATTAAAAATTTATGCGTTTGAATATTTTTTGTGCCCGCACTGTTTCCTTACATCCCTCTACCCAACAATATGCCTTGGGCAAAGGGTACCAGAAAAATAAGCTAAGAACCAAATATATAAAATTTTTCTCTTCTGTGCTTGCTTGTGCGACGATGACGACGACAACGATGGCATGACACTTTCTCATATATGTCATTACTCACATGTGTTCGTTACTCATATTTTGTAAGTTTCTAGTTCAGGTGCAGCAGCACCCTGAATCATCGTCGACATCGTCGGTGCCACAGCAGCACGACAACTATCGTCGTTGCTAACTTTACGTTTGCAGCAAAAGATTTATTTATGCACATATGAAAAATTAAAAGTTAAAAGTGTTAAATGTGGAAAAACTGCAAATGAACACGAACACACTAGGAAAAATAGAACGAAAATAGCACAACGTTAAAGAATGTTACGAATTGATTTAAGTTGGTTAAGCATAATTTATAGGTGTGTGAAAATGTGTGTGTGTGTGTGTGTGTGCTTTGGTGCCGTTGCCATTGCCGTCAAGAGAAATGTTTAAATAATTTAGATGAAAGGTACCTGATGGATATGAATGCATGTGTACGTTTGTAAATGTACATGTCCGTATATGTGTTTATGTGAATGTTTACCCCAGAGACATTTATAGGGACGTATGAGTAATATTTAAAAATTTTATGCATGTCAAAATTATATTACTCATACGGTTAAGTGAGCAGTATTCATACAATAAATAGTTTATATAGTCAACTTATTATTGAATTGAAAATGTGTGCCACGATCGCATTAGCTATATGCATTATGAATGCGGGTGGGGGTATAACCGCTTAACAACATGCATATGTATACAATTTGGCAGTACAATTATGCATGTACAATTATGCATAACACCAAAATGCTGTTAGTGGATATATTTAATTAGATAGAAAAGCCAAACCTTAACAGGATAGTAAATAAATTTGCTACAGATACGTTGTACATGGGATTTTGTAATTTTAAATCTATTGTGTGTATGAGTGAAAAAATCCTTTGTCGTCTTAACGCGAACAGCTTGATTACCTCAATCATGTTAACGCATCAAAGTATATACATAAAATGTAAGCTAAGAATTATGGAAAGCTTTTGTTACATTACCACAAACGTTCAATTGCAAAACAAAGTGTTTTCTGGTAACAAAAGTAAAAAAAAATGACGTATTATGCTATCAATATTTTATGGCTTGATTTCTGATAAATTCTTTACAGCTTCAGTCACTTCCTTTTATCTTTGTATGCATAAGCACACAAATCTTTACCTTGTGCTCGATTTAAATACAAGTGCCTCAAGAAGTGGAATAACGGCTTACCTCAAAGTTCTTTCAATATTTTGGTCTTTTCTAATAACACAACAAAAAAAACATTATAATCTTCTTTTGGAAAATATATATTTTCTCTAAAGCACTCAACGGATAAAAACGCCAAGTTCTTATTTTCCTGGTTGAGTGTTGTTCGTCGTAGTTTTGTCCTGCCATTTGTTTGTACTTATTACCCCACAAAGTCTGTTTTGCAAAGCCAACATTTGTTTGTAGGAATTTTTGTAAAAGTAACAAAAACAAAAATTTATTAGGTTGTTTTTTGTTTCTTAAATTTTTTTTTGGGTTTCTGTTGTTTTTTTCTTTTTGCTCTTGGTCCAGTTAGAGTTTGTTGTAGTTGTTGTTAACCTTTTGTGCTATTTTCCACCATGGCTAACTTGACTTTCAGCAACAAAATCTTGTGAAGGATGTGACTTCCAGTTGCCCGCAGACCTTGATGTGTTGTTTTTTTGTTTATGTACTTGTGTGTGTGTGTGTGTTTGTGTCTGAGTAAGTGGCGTCACTGTGCGCACTGAACCAAACTGTGGTGTTGGGGTTTTGATCCTATTAAATTTTACTTTATTTACCTCTCATCATTTTATACACTTTCTTTGTTTTGTAATATTTTTCGTCATTTTTTTGCTCTGTTGTTGTTCGTTCTTTGTTGGATTCTAAGGTTTTTGCTTTGTTTTTGGTATCTAGGATACCTTTAAATTTAGAGGATTCTATGCTGATGTAGTGTGGCGCTTTATAGAGTTGAGCATGTTAATAATGGGTGCTGAGCGGTCATTATAAATCATTGTGGTCCTATATAGAGCTATGATCTAATAACAAATTGCCAACATTTTATCATGGTTGACGTGGCGACCGACTAAATTGAGTTGTGTTCTCTCCATAAGAGTGAGTGCTTGTGTGTGTGTGTGTGCTATCATAGATTCACATCATGGCTGTGTAAAACTGAATGAAAACTATGTAAAAAGTATTATGTCTTTGGGTCAAGCTTGCTGCGTTTAACTTTTAAAATATATAGATCTGCATTTATATGTTAATTCAATATTGAAGTGAGTTTGATGTTAAAATGATGTCAGTTAGAGAAGACCTTTGAACAAGTTATGCGCATAGGCAAGCTTACTTTGAATTTTCTCTAAAGTATGCGATTATTCTAGATATATATTCTTTGTTATGTATATTCATCATTGCTTGGCTTTTGCAACAAAGAAAATTATCTTAGCTGATATAAGAAGTTTTATATTAATTGCAACTCAATGATGTAGAACATAGTGTATGGTATAGAAGATAGTGTTACGTATCGTTTTAAATGTGGTTAGTAATTAGGAATTAGTTTACACGCTACAACAAACCACTTTGCCAAAGTGTGGTATTGATTTTTGATGAGTCATAATTGGTTGCCAGAATTAAGTGATGTTAAGTTCATTACGACGAATTTTGTATGGAAACTAACAGAAAGGGTCAGCCGATATGGTCATTATTCATTGTACGCAAAAAATATGACTAAATTTTGTGTACTTACAAAAAAGATAGACATTTCTGTAAAACTACGTTCATTTGTATGGGAGGCACCAAAAGGGGTGTGGCAAATCTTGCGGTTTTCTGAGGATTTGTTTACTATTTCGCAGTACAACACATGATTTTGGGACTTAATTCTGAGATTTGCACATGAAAGTAGCCCCAAAAAGAAGAAGTTCTGCATCATTCGATTTGTCAAGTTACATGTCATTAACAATATATGGTGGCGTATGATTATAATAAGTAATATTCCACGTTAATCATACGCCACGAAGTACAACAGTTTTATTGTAAATGCTACAAAATAAACCCATTTCAAAATCATTTGATGAATAGAAAATTGAAACTGTTGCTTATGTAGGGAAACGTTATATGAACAGATTAAAGGAATTGTCATTCGTAATTTTTTTTTAAATTTGTTTTAGCTAAATCGAGCCAGTTGGTCTTGAGTTTTGTCAAACAAAGAGCCGTAGTCATGATAAATTCCCCTATACGATACTTACTGACTTCATATCGATATTAAATTATAATGGCATGTAACGTGACAGAACGAGTGATGCAGAACTTCTTCCATTTGGGGATACTTTCACGTGAAGTTCTCAGAATTGAGTCCCAAAACAATGAGCTGAAAAATGTTGTATTGTGAAAGTGTTTGGGCTATTCTCCCCAATTTGAATTAAATTACTTCATTTTAGAAAATATATCTTCTGATACATTTTCGTAAGGATCAGTTAAGGTTTACCCCAGTTATCCTGCTCACCAGCCAGTTAGCCAGCAGGCGGACAAACGGCCATGGCTCAGTCGCCTGAAAAAGTCATAAAACGAGGCCCCACACATTTCCTTGAATGCAATAAACTTGTTCACGTATCAAATAAAATATATCCTTAACCCTAAAGGTGAGGGTATAAATAAGCAGTAAGAAAGTTTCAGTCCAGAAAACAGAGTTACATATACCCTCACCCTCAGTAGAACATACAATTTTCTAGTACATTTATATTATAACCCGATTTCTAAAGAGGGCGGAGTAGTACATTTGTATGGGAGTACCAAAAGGGATGTGGCTATGCATCCAGTTTTTTCTCAAGAACTTTATCCTGATTCAGCTTTACCTATTTGACATGAATTTGGGTGTATTGATATTATAACTTTATCCCTAAAGTGAGCTGAGTGGTACATTTGTGTGGGAGGTCCCAGAAAGGGCTTGGCTTGATTTCCAATTTGTTCTGCAAAACTTTATCCTGTTGTAGTTAATCAAAATACAGAATTTGGGCACAATCGCGGTGGGTGTATTGATATTATTACTCCATTTCTAAAGTAGGCGGGATGACATATTTGTATAGGCGTGACCATGTAGCCCGTTTGCAATACTGTAAGTAGTTTTGGAGAAATATTAACCCATGCAAGTCTTAAATATTTAGTTGCGTCTTTCAAAAACATTCTACAAACTGCTTCTACAAAATTTCCCTTTACACCTCATGTATGAGGAATGGTATTGTTTCTTGTGTTTTAGATTCACAACAAACGGCACCTACCTGTTTATAATATATGTTGTTTGAGTAGATTTTACTAGCATGCCGATTTACCCGACACTATTCTTTGCTTTCGACAACATCGAGGTGACTGGATATTAAAGAAAATGTAGATGAATGAGACAGGAATATAACCATGGTTGTCCCGCATGATGGCGTCTTCTAGCCATCAGGACACAGCCGGCCATCCATAATCAAATCTGAAAAAAAACCTTCAATATTCAAAGATTAAAATACTAGAAGCAACTTTGGTAGAAAAGTAAAGCAATTTCTTTTATGTCTCCAATGAAAAATATACTTTCAGTTTAATTTTTTAAACTAGGCTTAAGGTTTGTTTTTCACCCCATACAATCAATGATTTTAAGTAACTTTTTCTTCTTTAATAGCATCAAAATCATCTACCACTTCAAAGTTATAGTTGTCAACGTTCATGGAGCGTCCCAAACGAGTAAACTTTTTGTTCATTAATACAAATAACTTAGTTTTGTCCTCATTAATCACCAAACCCACTTCTGCCGAATTCTTCTCAATGTTCGAAAAGGCCGCAATAATATCCTGCAGTCCTCTGCCAACGATATCTATATCATCGGAATACGCGAGCTGTATGTGGCTTTTGCTAAAGATGGTGCCAGTCATGTTTATTGCTGCCTTCCGCATGATTAACTTCATTATGATATTAAAGAGATGGCCTTAGCATCTAACAATTTCTTTTGTATCGGACTGTCGAATGCAGCTTTGTAGTCGATAAACAGATAGTAGGTGTCAATCTGCATTTCTTGGTCCTTCTCCAGGATTTGTAGTAATGTGAATATCTGGTCGGTCTTGGATTTGCCAGTCCTAAAGCCACACTGATAAAGGCCCGAGCAGTTTGGATAACACTGGCTTTAGTCATTCACATAGCACACTTAACACACACCGTCCGACCGTCGGCACCGGCTGCTTTATTGTTTTTCAGCCGCGATATTGCTCTTCTTACCTCGGCTTGACTTGGTGGCGGGCAATCTAAGCCGACAATTTTCTTGATACCTTCACGTGCGCTGCTTTCTGGCTTGACTTACTATCTCCTTGTGCCGTTCCCTAATAGCCCGGGTTACAATTGGTTGCAGCGTTGCCTTATAAGAGGAATCCTGTTTTAAGGCCTATCCATGTGATTTCTGTTGTTAGAAACGTTCGTAAATACGGATCGCTTGTGTAGGAGTCGCACAACGATTTCTATGCCACGACGTTACAATCTGTACAGAATCAATTACTGTTCTTACTGTTCTGTCTTAGGAATCTAAGTAGGAACTCGAACTTAAACTTGTCCCCTTATTTGTGTACATGAGGCCTAATTAAAATGCCTGCATAGGTTAGTAGACGGACAATGTTAACTTATTTTCCCTAATTTCTCTAAAACAACAAAACAAGTCAATCTCACATTTTTACTTACGCTACTAACCATCTTCCTTACTTATACACACACACACGTGTATATTACAAACTGTATACAAAATTCATTCTTTTTTTCACCTAACCACCTAGTGAACGCAAGATTGTTATTTATTCATCGTATGAGCAATGTGGCAGCAATTTAAAACATTCAACTAAATTATGATATATGATATTTTCCTTCTTATGAACACAACAACACAAAAACAGCGCAAACATTAAATTTCTATATCACTGATTTAAGTAACCATCTATCATAATTTGAACTTGATTTATTTTATTGAATTTTGCCAAAAACACATGATACATATTATAGCAACCACCTACGGCCACCAAAAAACGGCCACCTTTCTCACAGGGTATCGTTTTAAGTATCAGCATTTCGGCTGCTGCTTATCCAACCAAATGTAAGTGGTTGTGTATAATTTAATCTTTGTCAAGGTTAAACACAGTTCTAGTACGTTTGCGACTGGGTGCACGAATGTGTGTGTGGATGTTGGGTTTGAAGCATCTTCTTTCCTGTACGGCGCTTATTTACCTTCTGGAGTTGAAGAAAAGCACTCGTGTTAACAAATAGCTGTTAACATTGTATCTTCAAGGTATTTGCCAAACAAAACCAGAGCAAAGTAGTGAACTTGGTTTTTGACATAAATAATTTACAACTTTTGTTGGTTGTTTTTTATTTTTCCGTGTTGCTGCCCCAGCATATCTTTCACAGATCCCAGTGACTGTCTTTATGCCAGTGCTAGTGCGTGTGTGTGTTTGTGGAGTTTGTTCGTTTTTTTTTCATGTCGCCTTCTTTATTATCATCATCGTCATCATCATTATCATTTGCTGCTCCCTAGTTAGTTGCAGGCAGCTTTCTTTGACTGTTAACTTCAGTCATAGTTTTGCCATGGGCACAGTGGAGTGGAGCTTGCGAATAATTATTCCGGCAGGGCGCATTAAGTGGCACTTCTATGGCAATGACTAGTGCGGCATATACATATTTTGCTATGATTGTAATTTATTTGAATTGAAAAATGTAGCCCCAAGAAAAATAGCGAGTGGTTGACGAGGTAGTTTAGCATTTTCATGCTCAGGGATAAGGTTAAAGCTGCAACGAATACTGTTTGTAGAAAATCAATTAATAAAATTAGCCACAAATAAGACCTGCACGTATGAACGTTGAAAGCAACTGTCTTAAATAAGATTGCGAATAGTGGAAAGCCCAGTAGATGTAATCGATATGCAGTCGCAGGCAATTTAGTGGTTCCAAGAAGAGAATCTGTGGAGCGTATACGAAATAAAAGAATTGGCAATTATTCCAAAACGACAAGGACACGATAGAATATGGAAAATCAGTCGAAATATGCAAGAAGTTCAAGATATACAATATGTTCTTCCTTGGTCTATCCGAAACAAGGTGGTCTCTTGTGAGATCACCTTCTTGTACTCGGCTAATTCAAGTGGACTTTCTAGATCTAGCAGCCTTGGTCTTTTAATTGCCAATTGCCAATTGCACAGATGGATGTAGATAACAAAAATATGGGAAATGTAGTGGGATCCCACAGACTGAAACAAATGAATGAGATGAGAGAACTTTTTACTGGAATCTCTGCAAATAAAGGCCTCACTATCTTCCCTCACACGGATGTATATAAAGTACTATGGGGTTCCTCTGATGACTAAACAGAAATTCAAATAAACCACCATGCCCTGGTAAGAAAATGGTGAGATTCTTTACTGAATGTACTCAATAGACGTGATGCAGATTGAGCTTCATATCACCACATGCTTGTAGAGGAGATACGACTGAAAATATCAGCAATCCGGCGACAACAAAAACGCATTCTTTGCCGAGACGATATGACGTAGCCAATATAAGCCTACTCATATACGCAAAGTCTACATCTATTCCTTAAGTACCTAGTATAAAGGAGTACCGAACAAGTCAGTGGAATGATATGAAAATAATTTTTTTCACAGAACGCGAAACAACATCCGAGATTGCCGATTCCAGAAGCTCGACAAGACACCAGGTGTCAGACAACATCAACTCCGTACAGCGCATCGTTAGTCAGACCCATTATTGAAAACTTTTGGTACACCCACTCTCTTCCAAAAGAACTAAGTGTGGTAGTCACAATGAATCAGTCCAAAAAAGGATTTATTACAGGTTGTAAAAACTGAAGAGTTATGACACTCTTAACAATGATATTCAAGGTGTTGGATCTTTGAAATGATCCGGTTTTCAACCACACCGATCATGAAAACAGTCAACGTACCATAGAGGAGCAGTATGTGAACTGGCATCCTACATTTAGTTTTCATAGAGTTTGCCAAAGATTTGGATACTGTCCATCATCAGGCGATCTAGCACGCACTGCCCTGTAAAGGAGTTATACCTGAATAAAATAACCACATAGTACTGCACGAATGTTTTTGGAGCAACCCAATTCGACTGGAGTACGATAGGGATGTATTTTATCATCGCTTTTGGTTAACATCGTACTGTGTTTGGTCAAGCTGGAAGCATTTAAAGGAGTATCATATGGGATATGAATGGTCGATGGGAAGATCTGAACTATGCCAATGATATTCGTTTGATCATCCATAAAGCATCCAATGTTGGCCTGCATATTAACAGCGGCAGAACAAGAAGGTCATACGCATCAACACAGACCATCCCGGTATGTTCGTTGTTAACAGCCCAGCAGCAAAAAATTGGGTTTAGCATGCCTTCCTACAGGCCTGCAAAGGCAGTCAGAAACCCTAACCTTCAAATGCAACTTTTATTTCAAACTAGCTGGCCCGGCAGACTTCGTCCTGCCTCCAAATTATTTTAAAAGATGTTGAGTGCAGTTGAAATCTAATAACGATTGGTTTATTACTTGGCCTCTGAAATATTTAAATTTAAAGGGCGAGGTATTCCCGGACATATTCTGTACTTCATATAAATCTAAGAGATAATATTTGTAAGAATTGCTAAAATGGTTCAGCAGTGTCGTCCAGAATATGATAAAAACTTACTTATTGATAGGCCACATTTTAAAGTCGATTGACTGACATATAACTTTCTGCGTTGGTGTACTGTGTGATTAATACTTTAGGTGTTTGGTCTGAGCCATGATAGTACTTTGCCACTTTTTATTCCAAGGAGTACCAATTTCCAAAAAACCCTTCATTTAGCTCAACAACCCTATTAACCGCTTGGTCTGGGTGAGAGCAACAGTTGATCCCATTTTCGTGTTTGTTCCCTTAATTCGAAATGCGAAAAACCACTTTGTGAAGCTCTCTAATTCTATAGGAAGTACACCAACAAAAATGTTCGCCATTCTACCTTAGGCCATTTTGCGGTCTGGGTGACCATCTACAGCCCATCCCTAACTTTCACTGAAATTTTGGGACAAATAATTGAAATAAATTAACCCCAGCCAAATCAACTGATCAAACGAATATCCATTCAAAATTTCAGTTGAATTGGTACATGCATTCAAATTATCGATATAAATCCACCCTAGCGCCACCTGGATTTTTTTCAACACAAACAAACAATCTACGGAAAATTTCGAATCGAATATCGAATCAGCCAAATCGCTCCAGCCGTTCTCAAGTGATGGGTTTACATACATGGACCATTTCTTTTTTATATATATAAGATAGATTTTCTCATGCCAAAAAAATCATATATTATAAGTTTAAGTAAAATCGGACAATCGATATAAATTTTCGAAATAATTCAACCCCAGCCAAATCAACTGCGGTTCCATATATACAAAAACAATAAATCTATATATATAAAAATGAAATGGTCCACGTATGTCATAACATCACTTGAGAACGGCTGGAGCGATTTGGCTGATTTTTTTTATTCGATTCGAAATTTTCCGTAGATTGTTTGTATTGAAAAAACTCAAATCCAGGTGGCGCTAGGGTGGATTTATATAGAAAATTTGAATGCATGTACCAATTCAACTGAAATTAAGAATGGATATTCGTTTGATCATGAGAAAACATTTTATGTACAAATGGACCCGGTAGGTGGCGCTGGGGTCGGTTTACAATCAAAATTTTAACGAAAGGGCCAATTTAACTGAAATTCAAAATCTATGACTGTTTGATCATCAGAAAATATTGTATGTACAAATGGACCCGGTAGATGGCGCTAGGGTGGATTTATATCGAAAATTTGAATGCATGTACTGCATGTTTTTACGAATTAAACAATTTGACTGAAATTTTGAATGTATATTTGTTTTATTATGAGGACTTTTTTTTGTATATATGGAATTACAGTTGATTTGGCTGGGGTTGAATTATTTCGAAAATTTATATTCATTGTCCGATTTTACTTTAACTTAAAATATATGATTTTTTTGACATGAGAAAATTTTGAATGTATGTTTGGAACCAGTTGCCGGTCTTTAGCTTATTATACACTTAATTTTTGGAATGTCATTTAGTCACTTTTTAAAACATCATAGTTATTCAGAAGTATATGTATATAAAAAAGATGTATATTTTGATGTCACCACTAATTGTGAAAACGGTTGACCCCATGTGTCCCAAATATCAGTGAAAGTTGGGGATTGGCTGTAGATGGTCACCCAGACCGCAAAACGGCTTAAAGAAGAATGACTAATGGCGCACTTTCTACAGAATTAGAGAGCTTTACAAAGTAGTTTTTCCCATTTCGAAAATTTAGGGGACAATAACGAAAATAGGATTAACTGTTGATATCACCCAGACCATACGGCTAATGGGGTTGCTGAGGCTAATGAATGCATTTTGGAAATTCGTATTCATTAGGATAAAAAGGTACAATCACCCAGTACACCAACGCAGAAAGTTATATGTTAGTCAATCGGCTTAAAAATGTGGTTTTAGAATATATGCCTATCAACAAGTAAGTTTTCATCACATCATGGACGACACTGCTGATCCGTTTAAGCAATTCTAATAATAATCTTTAAGATATATGAAGAACAGAATTTGTCCGGGAAAACCTCGCCCTATAAATTGAAATATTTTAGAGGTCAAAGAAATAAAATAATCGTTATTAGATTTCAACTACACTCAACATATTTTACAAAAATTTGGAGGCAGGACGAAGTCTGCCGGGCCAGCTAGTAAAATATAATAATAAAACAAATATACATTCCAAATTTCAGTCAAATTGTTTAATTCGTTAAAATTTTCATTATAATTCCACCATAGCGACACCTACCGGGACAATTATACAAAAAAATTTTTCTCAAGGTTCCACAAACATAAATACTAAATTTCAGTTAAATTGGTACATGCATTCAAATTTTCGATATAAGTCCACCCTAGCGCCATCTACCGGGTCAATTTGTATATACAATTTTTTATGATGATCAAACAAACATGGATTCTGAATTTCAGTTAAATTGGCTCATTCGTTTAAGTTTTGATTGTAAACCGACCCAGCGCCATCTACCGGGTCCATTTGTACGTATAATGTTTTCTCATGATCAAACGAATATCCATTCTAAATTTCAGTTGAATTGGTACATGCATTCAAATTTTCGATATAAATCCACCCTAGCGCCACCTGGATTTGATTTTTTTCAACACGAACAATCTACGGAAAATTTCGAATCGAATAAAAAAAAAATCAGCCAATTCGCTCCAGCCGTTCTCAAGTGATGGTATGACATACGTGGACCATTTCATTTTTATATATATAGATTAACATAGGGCGCCATAGGCAGGCAAGGCCTGCACATTTCATTTTTCATTGAAGGCATTTCTGTAGGCATGTCCTGCTTGGAGCCCTAAAAAAGATGGGCCTTCTATGAGACATTGCCACATCCATGGAATTTTTGTGGGGTACACAGTAGGGCTGCTTACAGGTCAGTTTTAAGAAGGAAAATAAGTAGTCTCACCACAGTAAGGGGCCTCATTGCAGATCTCATTTTAGAAGCGAAATGTGCTTCTAAAGTCGTTAGACTTAATTAAAGACTAACTATAGCCTGAATTTATGCCTGTAAAGGAAGGCGTGCTTGAATGTCAACAAACTGCCTTTGAAGGCATATTTTTACTTTGAAGGTGTCCAGTCTTTTTTTTTTCTTCATAAGAGGCATTAACTAACATAATTTTAATATTTTTACACAGTTATTTAATCAATGTTTCATTTTCGTTGTTGTCTTACAATTGCTATTAAACCACTGTCCCTTTCCTTTGGTCTTTGTGCTGTCATCCCTATTCTCGGATGGGCGGGTGGTGTACCGAAGCAGCTCACTTCTGTCATGCTTTATTTCCTTTGAGTTCCCAGTTAAAGTTTTTTTTTTCTTTGAGTTTCTTTTTCCTTTTAGGCAACATCTGTGCTTAGTTATTTCTTGAGTTCTTTTCTCGTTCATCTTAAGTTTTATTGTGATTGTTTTTTGTTTGTTTGTTTCGTTTTTGCCGCTTTAAGTTTGTCATTTCTATGGTGTTGCAGAACCACCTTCGCTGTGGCATTGGGCAGGCTGCTTCAAGCCATTGTTTTTGCTTTCGTTAGTCAAGACATTTTAACAGCTCTGAGTTTGCCTACACTAAATAGATTTGGGATAGGTAATTTTCACACGTTACTCTTGTAGATGTAGAAAAAAAACATATGACACACACATATTTTAAGATACAGGCTATAAATATCGTTTGCTAACGTAGGAATAAGTTGTTCGTAATTTCCAGGAGAAGGTTTATGTAAAAGAAAATTTTGGGAAAATCCTCCGGAAAAGCCGGAAAATTGGAAAAGCCGAAAATTGCTTTTTTGTATGGAATTTTGTGTGCAATTGGTACGAATGATTATTTTTCGAATGAAAAAATAAAAAAATTTTGTTGGAAAATTTGGAAAATTCCGGAAAAATTCGAAAAATGTTAATACTATTTTTCGACGAAATTTTACTTTTTATCGTACCATTTGATAGTTTTAAACGATGTAACTTGCGAAAAATTTCGAATAACTATTCCGAAATGACTTTCCGAAGGGAAAAATAGATAAATTCTCGGTGGAAAACTCGGAAAATTCCGAAAAAAAATTTGGGGAAATCCTTCGTAAAAGTCGAAAAAATCTAAAACTACCTTTTTGTATGGAATGATTTTCGATAGAAAAAATGGAAAATTTTTGTTGAAAAATTCGGAAAATTCCGGAAAAATTTAAAAAATTTAATTTTTTTCGACGTAATTTTGCAATTTTTCTTATGATTTAATAAATTTGGACGATGTAACTGTGAAAAACTTCAGATAATTATTCCGAAACGACATTTTGAATGGAAAAATAGAAAAATTATCGGCGAAAAACTCGAAAAATTAAGGAAAAACTTGGACTTTCACAGAAATTTTGCATTGTATTACTTGATTTGATGAAAATTGAAATTTTAATTGTGGTATAAAATTGTGTATGCAATTGTTCCGTAGTGGCTTTTTGAATGGAAAAATTTTTGTTGGAAAATTACGAAAAAATGAAAAAAAAAAATTTAATTTTCTTTTTCGACGAAATTTTTCATTTTAACGTATGATTTGATAATTTTGGACGATGTTAATATGAAACATTTCGGATAATTATTCCCAAATGACTTTTCGAATGAAAAAGTAGAAAAACCTTATTGGAAAACTCGGAAAATTCCGGAAAAACTTGAAAAATTTGGATAATTCGACAAAATTTTGCATTGTGTTGCTTAATTTAATGACGTAAAAATGGAAAATTCGTTAAGATGCTTGGAAAATTTCGGATTATTGTGAAATTTATTATGTTTTTTGTGTGATGCAAAAAAAATATAACGGATGTTTTCAAATGACGTCATTTGAAGCCAACTCAGCTACAATCCGAGTTATAAGGTAATGGCGTCTCATTACACAGTGGAACAGTGAAAAAAACACACAAACGTAGTTATGCATGTCTGATAGTATTACTGAAGCTGAGTAATACCCTAGCTCAATTCGACAAGAATAGTAAATTTTAAATAATATTATGTCATCGTGGCTTTTTTCAAAGGGGTAACAAAGTTAAATTTTTTTTCACTTTTTTTCTAAAATACGTCGCCAAAACTTTTTATTTCTTTTCGTTGCTTTTTTAAAATATAACGAAGGCACATTATTTTTTGAAATTAACTATTCTAGGAATATCTTTCGCAAAATGTTACTTAAGCTAGGGTTTACTCAATATTAGGTGTTTTCGAAAAAGTCTGATTTTATGTCATAATTTTATTATTAAAATGAACAATTTTTCCAACTTTTTTTTAAATTTGCTTTCAAACATTCATGTTTCATATTTTCAAACATACACCATCTTTGCTACCACCACCAAACGAAGATCATAAGTTCCTTTCGTTGGTGATTTGGCAATTGAACTAGATCAACGTTGTACAATTTAAACTGCGAAATGATTTTACAATTGCAAAATCTGCTGCACGAGCGTAATGCATTGGTCAGATTATCGGAGCAGACAAAAGACCCTCTGGAGGCCATACAAGACAATTCAATGCTCCCACTATCAATGAAGTCGCAGTGGTAATTGTTGGGGAGAAAGTGGAATCACGCGATATTGTTCTCAAGCGTCGGGATGGTGGACAACTGCATTCAATACCCGTTGATGTTCTGTCGCACAGATGATGGCTATCACCTCAATATAAAGATGGACTTCTTTTTCATTCTCCATTAAAGTTCGAATTCGTATTTCATAGCTACATGTCATCCGTCGAACCCGAGGGCATTGTGGGACGACATTTTGCACAGAATTCGCACGACAACATTGAATTTCGATCTTGAAATTATCGAGTTTGGGAATACCAGCGCTAAATCGTTCGATGCACAATGCATTCAATCGCGAATTGCAACGAGAGTGCGGTGACAACGAAATTGTTGCGAGATTGCAAAATCATCATTTAGGATGAATACACGATGGCGCATAAACGAGCTTAGGAGGCAGTTGACCGAACGATAAAGGATTTACGAGGTCATTCGAAACGATTTGGTGGGTCTATAATATTGCTGTTCGGAGATTTTTGTCAAACGCTTCCCGTCATCCCAAAATCTTCTGCTGCTGATGAAATTAATGTATGAAATTGACTACGAACAAAAGAGTCACGTTGCAAAACGACCAATCGGCTACTTAATTTTTCAAGCCAGCTATTGGCGCTTAGTAATGTCCAAATTCCTGTTGATGTTTCAACTGGATTGATGACGTTCCCGGCAAATTGTTGCGAGTTTATATCGTCGAAGGAGGAACTCATCAGCAAAGTTTTTCACGCCTTTGCCTAAATTTTAAAAATATAAACTAAATTAGTGAACCATTTTCGCTGGACGTAGATAGCTTGAATGTTATTATTCAAAGTCGAATCGATGGAGTCTGCACTCATTTAATATTACACTGGAGCTTATATGAAGGCGTTAACTTAGGAGCAAGACGAATTTCGCCGGGTCCTAAGTTGTATGGCAGAACAACGTTTGCCGGGTCAGCTAGTTATCTATATATATAAAAATGGTGAAAAAATCGATTTTGGATCGATTTTGCTGAAATTTTTTTTCAGTTGTTCGTAATTGCCAGGAGAAGGTTATTTTACATAAGACAATTTTGGGAAAACCCTCCAGAGAAGTCAGGAAATTCGAAAAATCGAAAATTGTGTGTTTGTGTGGAATTTTGAGTGCAGATGTTACGAATGGCTTTTCGAATGGAAAAAAAGAAAAATTTTGTTGGAAAATTCGGAAAAATTCGAAAAATTTAAAATTTTTTTTTTACGAAATTTTTCATGTTATCTTATGGTTTGATAATTTTGGACGATGTAACAGTGAAAAATTTCGGATAATTATTCCGAATGGAAAAATAGAAAAATTTTTGGTAGAAAACTCGGAAAAAATCGAAAAATTTGGATTTTTTCGGAAACATTTTGAATCGCAAATTTAATTTTTGTATTAAATTTTGTGTGCAATTGTTCCATAGTGGCTTTTCGATTGAAAAAATAGAAAATTATGGAAAAATTCCAAAAAATTAATTTTTTTCGACGAAATTTTCCTTTTTATTGCATGTTTTGATAATTTTGAATGATGAAAATGTGAAAAATTTCGGATAATCATTCCGAAATGACATTTCGAATGGAAAAATAGTGAAATTCTTGGTGGAAAAGTCGGAAAATTCCGGAAAAATCTCGAAAATTTTGGATTTTTTCTACGAAGTTTTTCATTGTATCGCTTGATTTGATGATTATAGACCAAGTAAAGGTGGAAAATTCGTTGTGATGCTTAAAAAAATTCGGTTTATTGTGAAATCTATATGTAGAAAAAGGGTGTGAAAAGTGTGTAGTAATTCATCAGGAGAGAACGGCTGGCCAATTTGCTCAACTTTTTGTTCAATTGTTCGTAATTAGCATGAGGTTTTTATGCAAGAAAATATTGGGAAATCCTACGGAAAAGTCGGGAAATTGGAAAATCGAAAATTGGTTTTTGTATGGAATTTTGTGTGCAATTGTTACGGAATGGCTTTTCGAATAGAAAATTCTTGAAAAAAAACTCGGAAAATTCCGGAAAAACGCAAATAATTTGATTTGATTATTGACAAAATTTTGCAATTTTCGCATGATTTGATGGTTTTGAACGATGTTTATGTTTCGGTTAAATGTTGGTTCGTAACGAGATAAATAATATTAAGATACAAAATATATTTATATCCTTTGCAGCATTTATCAATTTTATCATATTTTGAAAATGAGTTTACGTGTGAAAAGTGAAGCTATCCAATGGGATGGCGGGCATTGTAGTTTTTTAGGGAGAGTTATTTGCTATTATTTTACTTTCTCGATGCTCCGGGTGGGACAGCCAAGACATTTTTTTGCTGATTTCGGAAACAATTCGGTCACAATCCCAAATAACGTTAGTCGCTGCATCGTCTGGCATAGCTGACACATTGTTGGAAGGCAGTCGAACTGCAAATTCCGCTTTGAAACTGTTGATAAATCTTCGCACTGTTGAAAAGCCAGAGAACACAATGACCAAGAATTTCGCAACAGCGAAGTAGATGTGGGAATTCCAAATCATCATTTCGGGTGAATGCGCGATAACGAATAAACGAGCTTTGGAAGTAGTTGACCGAACGATAAAGGATTTACGAGGAGATTTAACACGATTTGATGGGGCTATGACTTTGCTCACAATGTCTAATGCTGCTGATTTACTTAAACCATGCTTGAAAACGTCGTCAATGTCAAGAAGTTGTAATTGACCAAAAAAATTAGGGGGCTCATTCCAGAACCTCCCATCTTCTGCTGAATTTTTGATACAACTGCTGAAAATGGCCAAATTCGTGTTGATGTTTCGACTGAATTGATATCATTCCCTGAAAATTTTTGCGAGTTCACATCGTTAGATAAACAACTTATGACATTGCACAAAATTATAAAAAACTCGATTGGATAAATTTATTAGCAGTATGTTACTAGCAGCGAAGAATAAAGGCATCGATAACTAGAATTTCAATTTATAAAGTTAAATCGCTGGAGAACTGCATTTGTACAAATCTGTTTTCAGCGTGAGTGACGAGGATGAAGCGACCAACAATCCGACCGAATTTTTCAACTCGCTTAATGTGCCGCATAATTTACAGATAAAGGTGAAATCGATCATAATCATATTGCGGAATCTGATTCAACCGAAATTGTGCAACGGTACGCGGTTGTCCGTCAAGGATCTGATAAACAATATGATTTAACCGACGATCATGGAGAGCCGCCTTCGTTGTTTGTTTTTGCGGCGGAAAACTAATCGAAAAACATTATTTATCATACTACTCTCTACTGTGTTTATCTGAAAGTATTAAATTGGGGCGAGTCGAAGTTCGCCGGGTTCGCTAGTAAATAATAATTTCTTTCGAGATTTTTGTACGAATTAATAAGAGACGGTACAACTATACAAAGCATTTGCAACTTGTTAGCTAAATCGTTTTGCATACCATTAATATTATTACAAACGTTAATACAACGTTCTCAAATGCCAAGAATTTAATATCACTTTAGACATAATGAAGAATTACTGACTTCAACATCTTAGAGCATCCCTAACATATTGTGTTAATAAATACCTATATAATATTCTATACAAATTGTGTGTTTTTGCATTTAAATTAAACCCTTCGGGATGTTTAAACCTAAAGCAATTCGCATTACCACTTTAAAAGTATAGCCTATAAAATATTTACCATCAGCAAAGTTTAGCCAAATTCATTCCTCGCATCTATTCCCAGATGTATTCTCTGGGTTATTTTAAATTTATTAACTCCCCCCTCCATGAGATGTACATTTCAAAAGGAGTCTAGTCATGCCGAAATATTTTACCAGCTAAAATCTATGTTGGAAACCCTCAATTGCAGCCAATTACATGTAAAATTAACCATTTGACACCCAAACCCCAAAAACCCCCCATACTATATATTTTGACATGCACGATTTAGCACGGGTGGAGCTAATTTCAAAGCAATACACCCACAATGTTTTATGGGTGGCAACAACATGTTAGCGTTGTGATTTTTTCGTTCTCGTGCTTGCAGTCTCTATTATTTAATCTGATTTTCAAATAGTTTCAACTTCAAGAGTTTCACCCAAAATAAAAACGTATGCATAATTTAGATTTCCATACATATGAAAAACTTTAAACAGCCCCTTGTAAGAAACTCAATAAAAAGTATAACACCTTGCACTGAGTATTACCCAATGGAAATCTTTTAATACCCATACATACCCCCATAACACACACATGTGTTTGCCGAGCCACTTTCACATAGCCAGACATGAAGGTATGCATAACCATTAGTTGAGCTAAATTTTTTAACATTTTTATATAAAAAAGAAAATAAAAAAAGTAGTAGCACCAAAGCTGCACTACAGCTAGTTGTGGAATATGGCAAACCTTTGTTAAATATATTGCCAGTACTATCTAAAAACTCACCCACCGGCACACCCACACACATACACCCAGTGGTATACACGCTTATGTGCGTAGATTACTCTTTGTAGCGCCATTCATATTTGTAAATAGTACTACTACTATTCCTTATGCCCTCTGGGATCAAACTGTAAGATTATATTGTGTATGTGTGTCTGTGTGGGTAAGTGTTGGGCGGGGGGATGTTAGGATTACAGAGTCTATGTTAACCGGTTGATATAGCAGCCACGTACATGATGGTGGGAGGCGCAAAAAGTGTTGTGAACTTATTGAATATGCCAATTTCAGTAACAATTTCAACAGACATCACGTGTCTCCCCAAAGCCATTGAAAATAATTTTCACATATCGCTGCTAGGGTATTGACATCTGAATCAAACAAGGTTAATGTCTTATGCTTTTGATATATTTCTAAGACCCATTTGCACTATCGCAGAGAGAGAGAGAGAGAGAGAGAGTGAGTACATCAAGCGAATCACAAGCAAAGCATCTGGTATGCTGTCAGTTATTTGCGTGTTGGGCATAATGATAAGACAGTTACTGATTGTAGATATGTGTAAATTAAAATAAACTAACGTGTAGACGACCAGTGCTTAATGGAAATTGTGATTGATGTTATATAGGTATATATAAATAGCTGTATCGATTTGCAGGCTGGAGATATAAAGTTAAACACACAGAGAAATTAGGATTGGATTTTTGAAATTATTTCCCACACGTTGGCGAAGTTGGAAAGACATTTTGCTTCATTGGTATGTAACGCATCAATATCCCGCAGTTTAAAACAGTCCGATCTGTTTTCTTATTACTATTGTCTTAACAGAAATAAAACCAGTACAGAAACTTCAGTCAAGTGATGTGACTGATAACTACCCTCACCCTCCATAATTCCAGTAAATATTGTTTAATTTTGAGTTAATGAATCTACCCGATTTTAATGAGAAATTACTTATGCACTTACGGAGCATCGTCCGACCGATAATGTCGATATCATCGGCATATGAGACCAGCATGTGGCTCTTATTAAAAATGGTGCCAGACATGTTACCCGCTGCTTTCCTTAACACCTTCTCCATCACTATCTTAAACAGTATGCATGACAAACCATCACCCTGTCTAAGACCTCTCTTCGTATCGAATGGTGCAGATAGATTTTTGCCAATCCGAACAGAGGATTTGGTATTCGTATAGGTACACCGGCAGAGACGAATAATCTTTGCAGGAATGTCGAACTCAGACATGGCTTCGTATAGTCGCTGACTGATGGGACTATCGAAGGCAGCTTTGTAATCGACAAAGAGGCGGTAAGTGTAGATTTGCTTCTCATGGGTTTTCTCCAGAATCTGCCGTAGTGTAACATAAATAGCTGAGCTGTCGTGGATTTACCTGGTCTAAAGCCGCACTGATAACGACACTGATAAGAGGACCTTATACAAAATCAGCAAAAGGCTAATTCCACGGTAGTTTTTACACTCACTACGGTCTCCTTATTTGTAAATAAGATATAGCACTCTGAGATTCCAATCCTTTGGCATACTCCCCTGAAGCCAAATTTTCTCCAGGATAAGCAGCACCTTTATTGTTATTTAGACGGGATATGACAGTTTTTATTACAGTTTAGCTCGAAAGGGGACACTCGATGTTATTGTCTCGAATTGGTATACAGTCTTCAGCAATCGATTTTTCAGACATCAATAGGCTGCAGAAGTAATCTGTCCATATTCTCAGTAGTATGGTCTCGGAGTCAGTAACGAGATGACCATCCTTGTCTTTACAGGAGGGAAGACATGTGGCATGTACATTTTACTTTCTGGTAGAATTTTTGTGCCTCACCTCTGTTCCTGTATTCGCTATTAACATATTATATTATATTAATAATTTTCTGGTTTAGTCAACTCAAGCAAGGAAATTAAGAAACATTTATAACTATTGCTTCTCGCTTCCTTCAAAAACGAAGAAAATATCATTGCGCTTGGTTCAGCAGTCGTAAAATTCAGCCTACACAACAACACCTCCGACAATAGATTCACTCTAGTTGGCTTTGCGTCGACAATAAACATCTTCTTCTTCTTCTTTACTGGCAGCAACAACAGAAATTCATCTATCAGTAGCCGCACGTAGAAAACCATTCCAAGCGCTTCGGTCTTTTGCGCACCGTAGATAGTTCGTCATACCAAGCTTATTTAACATTTCCGTCACCTGGTCTATCCATCGGAGTTTTGGTCGCCCCCTCCTGCGCCGCCCATCGAGTTTATTGCCGAAGACTTTTCGAGCCGGAGCGTTGTCGTCCATTCGTACAACGTGTCCAAGCCAGCGCATTCGGTCTATTTGAACGCGCTTGACCACGTCGATGTCGTTGTACAGCTCATACAGCTCATGATTCATTCGACGACGGTACTCGCCGTTCACGATGATGGGTCCAAATATTTTGCGGAGTATTTTTCTCTCGAAGACTCCCAGAATAGATTGATCCGCTTGTGTCATTACCCACGATTCTGCGCTGTAGAGCAAGACAGGTAGGATCAGAGTCTGGTAGAGCTGGATCTTTGTTTTTCGAGAGAGCGCTTTGTCGTTAAATCGCTTGCTTAGCGCATAGTAGCAGCGGTTTGCGATCAATACTCGTCTTTTGATTTCGAGGCTGACATTATTATTTTTGTTTATGGCGGAGCCAAGGTAGACAAAATCATCTACCACTTCAAAATTATAGTTGTCAACGTTCACGCAGCGTCCCAGACGAGTGGACTCTTTGTTCGTTGAAACAAATAACTTGGTTTTGTCCTCGTTTATCACCAGACCCACTTCAGCCGACTGCTTTTCAATGCTCGAAAAAGCCGCAGTAACATCTCGCAATCCACGTCCAATAATATCGATATCATCAGCATACGCGAGCAACATGTGGCTTTTGTTAAATATGGTGCCATTCCTGTTTACTGCTGCTTTCCGCATGATCATCTCCATTACGATGTTAAAGAGATCGCAGGACAGACTATCGCCTTGTCTAAAGCCTCGCTTGGTAGAAAATGGCTCTGACAGATTTTTGCCAATTTTCACTGAAGACTTCGTGTCAGTCAGTGTCATCCCACAGAGTCGAATTAGTTTTGCGGGGATACCAAACTCAGCCATAGCATCCAACAATTTCTGTCGTATCGGACTGTCAAATGCAGCTTTGTAATCGATGAACAGATGGTAGGTATCGATCTGCATTTCTTGGGTCTTCTCCAGGATTTGTCGTAGCGTGAATATCTGGTCGGTGGTGGATTTACCAGGTCTAAAGCCACACTGATAAGGTCCAATCAGGTTCGCCAGGAGGGGCTTTAGTCTTTCACATAACACACTAGACAGGACCTTGTATGCGATGGGTAAAAGGCTAATCCCGCGATAGTTGGTACACACACTAGGATCGCCTTTCTTAAGCACGGGACATAGGACACTCAGATTCCAATCATCGGGCATGCATTCCCTGAGCCAAATCGTGTTTATGAGCTGGTGCATGCATGTTACCAGGTCATCGCCGCCGGCTTTAAAAAGCTCTGCCGGCAGTCCATCGGCTCCCGCAGCTTTATTATTTTTAAGCCGGGCAATTGCCGTGCTGATCTCGTTTTGGCTCGGTGGTGGACAATCTACTCCATCGTCGATGATTGGTGCGATTCCGTCACTTATGCTGCCTTCGGGAACGAGAAGAGATTGAAAGTGTTCCCTCCATATTTGCAGCACACTCTGAGTGTCCGTGACCAGATTTCCGTCTCTGTCCTTACAGGTGGGGATCCCTGTTCCAAAACCTTTACTTTTAACCTTTTGGTAGAACTTTCGGGCCTCACCTCTATCCCTGTAGTTTTCGATATCCTGGCTCTCTCTTTTCTTCCACAGACGCTTTTTCCGTCTGAACAGGCGTTTCATCTCCCTCCTTTTCTCTTTATAACGCTCCGTCACCGCACGCGTCGCCATTGGCTGCAGTTTTGCCTTGTATGCAGCATCCATTTCCTCAGACATTTCGCGACATTCGTCATCGTACCAGGGCTTGTCTGAGCGTGGCTTTTCATAACCCAGTACGGTAGTTGCGGCAGTGGTCATAGAATTCGCAATATGCTGCCACTGCATGTCGGGAACATCAGAACTAGGGGGATTTGTATGGAGTAATTGAGAGAGCTGGTTGGAGTAGGCATTGGCTATCTCAGTGGTCTGCAGCTTTGTGATGTCTAGCTTCCTTTGCGTTTGATTAAGAGTGTTTTTAGCTCTACTTAATCGTGTTCGTACCTTGGCTGCAACTAGGTGGTGATCCGAGTCGATATTTGCACCGCGCATCACACGCACGTCCATAACGCTTGAGACATGCCTTCCATCAATTACCACGTGATCAATCTGATTTCTTGTATTTTGATCGGGAGATATCCAGGTTACCTTGTGGATATCTTTATGCGGGAATCTGGTTCCACTCACAACCATGTTTCTTGCCGACGCGAAACTTACCAGTCTGAATCCGTTATCGGAGGTGTTGTTGTGTAGACTGAATTTTCCGACTGCTGAACCAAGAGCATCTTCCCTTCCTATTTTAGCATTAAAATCTCCCAGAACAATTTTAATGTCATGTGCAGGGCAGCGGTCATATATATCCTCCAGGCGCTCATAGAATGCATCTTTGATGTCATCGTCTTTGTCTTCCGTCGGGGCGTGTACACAAATCAGCGTAATGTTAAAATATTTCGCCCGGATGCGAATGGTGGCTATACGGTCATTTACAGGGTTAAACCGCGAGACCAGGTGTCGAAGTCTCTTGCCGACTATGAAACCACATCCAAATTCGTGTCTTTCTGCATGGCAGCTGTAAAAGATGTCACAGTTCTTCCGTCGTGTGCATCCCTGTCCCGTCCATCTCATTTCCTGTATGGCGGTGATGTCAGCCTTGTATTTGTCGAGGACATCCGCCAGTTGGATAGAGGCACCATCTCTGTATAGAGTTCGGACATTCCAGGTGCATATCCTTAAATCATGGTCCTTATATCGTTTGCGGGGGTCGTCAACATTTGGGGGGGTTCTTGTTTTTCGTTTTCTTCGTGTTTTCATAATAAATTTTTGTTTAAGGAGAGTGGCTTATTAGGCCACCGCTCCCGATCTTAGTTTCTTGGGGCTGCCAAAGCCACTAAGAGAGCCTGTGTTGAGTTTCAGTAACTTCTGTTACCTAGTTCCTAAGACGCATCGGTGGTAGCATGCCGATTAGGTTACTCAACATTTCGCCTTCTAACTCTAGCTAACTTCAAAGCGGTTGCTTTAAAGTCATTGCCCAGGGAATACTTGGTCTAAGACCGGAAGTAGTTAGCTGCTTGGACAGTGCCACAATAAACATGGTAGTGAATAAAACCAGATTCCTCTAATCAAAAGACAAGAAACAAGATTGATCACGTGGTAATCGATGGAAGGCATGACTCAAACTTTATGGACGTGGGTGTGATGCATCGTGCAAATATTGACTCGAATCACCAAGTAGGTGCAGCCAAGATTACGTGATGCTAAAAACGCTTGTAACCAACTGCAATAGAATCTAGACACCGCAAAGCTGCATACCACCTAGATAGCCAATGCATACTCCAATTAACTTTCTAAATTACTTTAAATAAGCCCCTCATGTGGCAGCATATTGTGAATTCTATGACCACTGCCGCTACGACAGTACTGTGTACGAAATCCACGCTCAGACAAGGCCTGGTACTGTGAAGAATTTCGCGCAATATTTAAAGAAAACGATACTGAATACGGCATAAGGTAAAACTGTAGCTAGTGGTGTTTGGCTGCAGTTTTTCTAAAGAAACGACATCGAAAATTATTCTAGAAAGATGTGATGTCCGAATGTCCAAAAAAAATAAAAAGCAAAGATTTCTTAACAGGTATCCACAACTGTAAGGACAGAGATGGAAGTCTCGTCACGGAGTGTGCTGCATATGTAAAGGAAAATCTGTCGTACTCTGCTCATTCTAAAATGCAGCATAAGTGACGACAACGCATCAATTATCGACAAAGGAGTAGACTGTGTACCACCACGCCAAAAAAAGTTCAGCACGGCAATGCCGATGAACTGCCAGCAGAGCTTTTTAAGGCCATCTTCGATGAACTGGTTATGTACATGCGGCAGCCTAAAAACACGATTTAGCTAAAGGAATTCATGTCCGATGATTGAAATATGAGCGATGTATGTGCTGAACTTAAGAAAGGTGAACCAAGTCTGTGTACCAAATATCGCGGAATCAGCCTTTTATCCATCTATGTTATATGAATGGGACCGGGCATGGCATAGTGTTTAGAACAAGCAACTATCATGCGGTAGGTGCGTGGTTCGATTCCCGGTTCTAGTCATCTACATTTTTCCTTCATTGCCGTGATGTTCATATACAGTGATGTTGTAGACAGCAACTTCACTATATAGTGTCGAGTCAATCGGCATGTCTAGTAAAAGCTGCTCAAACAGTGATGTCCGTTTCGTCGATAAACAAATAGGTGCCGTTTGTTGTTAATGTAAAGTAGATAGGGTGTTTATCTACAACAACGCGAGAAGCTATCCCATACCTCATTCATGGGGTGAGAAGGAAACTTTATTTTTTTTTTAAATTAACCTGATTGGTTCTTTTAAATGTGGCTTTAGACGTGGTAAATCCACGACCGACCAGATATTCGTACTAAGACGAATCCTGGAGAAGACCTAAAAAATTTAGTTAGACACCTACATCCGTTCATCCATTACAAAGCTGCGTCCGACCACGAATCTGATACGACTTTGCGGGCTGACACCGACTGACGAAGTCTTCAGTGAAAAAAGCTAAAAATCTGACTGAGCCATTTTTTTCTCAAGGCTATAGTCTGTCACGAGATCTCTTTAACATTATAATGGAGGTGATCATGTGGAGTGCTGCAGTAAACACGACTGGCACCATATTTAACAAAAGTCACATACTGCCTACCCATGCCGATTATATAGATAATAGCGGCCTACTACTGAGATGTTACTGCAACCTGTTCAAGCATTGAGAAGCCCTTGGCAGAAGTGGATCCCGTGATAAATGAATACTATACAAAGTTATTTGTTTTAAAGAACAAAGAGTCTACTCGTTTGGAACGCCGCGTAAACGTTAACAACTATAAATTTCAAATGGTAGATGATTTTGTCTACCTTGGCTACGAGGTAACCAAAAATAATAATGTCAACTAGGAAATCAAAAACCCTCTCTCTCGACGAACAATGATCAAACTCTACCAGACACCGATCCTACTATATGGGAGGCGGTGGTAAACACGACCGGCACCATCTTCAACAAAACTCACATACTGACCACCCATGCCGATTATATAGATAACATTGACCGAGGACAGCCAGATGTTACTGCGACCCTTTTAAGCATTGAGAAACAGTCGACAGAAGTGGGTCTCGTAATAAATGAAGACAAACCATGTTATTTGTTTTAACGAACAAACAGTCTACTTATTTGAGCCACTTCGTAAACGTTAACAACTATAACTTTAAAATGGTAGATGATTTTGTCTACCTTGGCACCGCAGTAAACAAAAATAATAATATCAACCAGGAAGACAAAAAACACTCTCTCGACAAACAATGATCAAACTCTACCAGACACTGATCCTACTATGCGGAAGGCTTAGGTAAGCACGACTGGCATCATCTTAACCCTTATGTGAGTCACAAAAAAACTCCTTTTCCAGAGTGACAGGGGTAACTGGGTATCCACATACAAATTGTACTGTATTTGGATATTTTTCTCATTGTACTGTACGTAAAGTCGATATAAAACGATGTTTTGTGGCTTTTTCATATCAATTTTACGTAAAGTACGATGAGAAAAAACAAGAATTTCATGCAATTTGTATGTGGGGGTACCCGGGTACCCCTGTCACTCTAGAGAAGATATAAAACGATGTTTTGTGGCTTTTTCATATCAATTTTACGTAAAGTACGATGAGAAAAAACCCGAATTTCATACAATTTGTATGTGGGGGTACCCGGGTACCCCTGTCACTGTAGAGAAGGTGTTTTTTTTGTCACTCACATAAAGGTTTATTATCAGAGCTCAAATTCATTATTTTATCTTCCCAAAAAATTAGGACATTAGAATTAAGCTTCAGAAAATGTTATTAAAAAAACAAAAAAATATTTCTTTCATGTAGTTTCATTGATTTTACTTTGGGGTACCCAGGTACCCTGCCACTCTCTTAAAGGTGTAAAAAAATTAATGTTATGCCACGCTCTTCTAAAGGGGTAAAATAAACCCACTCCAATGAAAATATAGAAATAATTAAAAGTTAAGAGTTGTCAAAATATCAAATGATAAGACGATCTTATACAAAATCGGTAAGAGGCCACACCCCTGATAGTACCTCCCATACAAATTTCAGAATAGACCCTAATAGTTCTACATACATATCTCTTTTTGCGTAAGATGGACGCTTATGAAATCTAAAAATAGAAAGCGAGTTAATTCACAACAACTCGAGAAGCTATCCCATACCTCATTCATGGGGTGCAAAGGGAAATTAAGGTAAGGTAAGGACGCTTATGGAAATTAATATGGACTATAACGGCTAACATCTCTTGGTACCGCCGGTACAAACTTATCTGCTTTTGAAAAACTAATAATTCTCCTATAAATTATATTATCCATGACATCATATGACACAACTTCTGGTATCTCCCACAAAAAAGACCGAAATTGGCTCAATAGTTCCACATGTATTTCTTTTTGTATGTAATATTGCACTGTTTTACCATTATGCGAATAAATCTTTTATACTAATTAAGATATTATTTATTCAGTTTCATTTACGTTAGACATAATATTATACATCGCTGCTTCAAATACTTTAAGCATGGGTTTTATTATTACTCTCCAAATTTTGATTTAGGTTTGTCACATTTTTATGACTCATAAGCTTTTCTCTATGCTCAGTGTAGTGACAACTTAAATATAATCTCTTATTGTGTTTAGTTAAAACGTTAAGTACGTCCACATTTAGGAAATGGATACATTATAATCCTTGTTTCATGTCCACTTAACTTTTCACCCAACCTTCGTCAACAGCATACAACAGTGAATGAGTGAAAGCTCTGGAAAATAAAAGGAGAAGATGGGTCAGATTCTTCTATTTGTTTTCCTGCAGCTAACCCTTTCATTTAAACAGTTAGCACCATCTTACAAAACTCTAGAATTTCTAGAGACCTTAACTCTATCTCCATAAAGAAACAATAGAAAAATAAAGGAGCAGAAGCAGCAACAGCACACAAAAAAAAAAAACAAAAGACCCAAAGTGAGTGTCTGCGGTTAGTTTTGGGAAGGTTTGTACTACAGCCAAGTTGCAGGAAGTCGATTGAGCCTGAGTTAAGAAGAATGAGTAAAAAAACTTTATAATTGTCAGCCCTGGGGAAATTTGTTTAGATTTTAAATTGTTGATGTTTTGTGGTAAACTTTGTTTGCATGCGGTCCTGCTGCCGACTACGTACTAGTTACACTGTAAGTGTTTATGTTGTGTTTGTGTGAGTGTGTGTGGGTGTGTGCGTTGACAAAAGGATTTAATATTTAGCTTCTGTTATAATGTATTTAAAATTTAAGCAAATTCTTTGTAGTTTGTAGCAACTTAATTAAACCAACACAAATGTTTTATTTACATCTAATGGTACACACACACACACACACATACATACACACAATTTCCTTACAAATGTTAGCTACGCAATGATGAAGATAAAATGCTGGCAAGAATTTATGTCGGTAAATATACATTTTTATATCTTTGAGGGCGTTCATGTATTTGTGTCTCTCTACACTTTTGTTGTTAGTTATTACCGCACGAAATAATGCAAAAGGAAATGAACACAAATATTTTAAACTTTTTACAAAAATGTAATTGTAATTTGTATAACGTTATTGTCTCCACCTAATGCCAGCATTATGTTTGTTTATATCTGCTCATAAACTTTCTCGGTCCTTATCTAGTCGGCTAGGCGTCGGCTATGAATTGTGTGAGCTATACTTTGTGTGCTGCGATGTTTTTTTTTAACTTCCGTTTCATAAAACTTAAACTATTTCAATTAAAATTGTAAAACGACACAAGAAGCTTATTATGTTATGTTTTACTTAGAAAATGAAAGCAATGATAATGTTGTGTAATTACTTCAGATATTGTGACGACATACATATGTATATGGGAGAAGCATTCTGCCGGAAGCTTGTTGATGCACAAATTTGTAAATAAAAATTGTTTGCGAATACTTACAGTTTCGTTTGAGGTGTTTGTGTAGGGGAGAAGAAAAAACAACACTGGAAATGTTATATTACCTAGAAGAGAAGAGAAATAAAATTAATGACTTAGTTGTTTGTTTTAATTACGCTTATAAAGTGAGAATACATTTGTACATAAATAACAATGAAATGGAAAAAAAGTACAACTATATATTCTTTAAAAGATCCGGAAGGTTGAACTGCTCATCCGAGAAAAACAGCCGAACACCCCCAAAAAGAGGGAGTCTATAAGGTAGGTAGTTTTGGTCTTTTTTTGCTCATCTTCAGATTTAACCCGGGTTGACGGATAGAAACCCGATTTCACTTCAACTATGGCTGTAATAGCGTCGATAGGCTGACGGACAGCCCTCCACAAAGGGGTGTTTGTATGGGACGTGAAGATACTTAATATTCATATTGGAGGGTATAAGATTGCCTAATAAATTACAGCTCAACATTGCTTTAACTACTGCTGTCATCACGGGGACAGATAGACGAAAACCTCTCAAAAATCCGCCTAGAAAATACAAACTTGTACACCGACTTTCGGCTCGATAGCTCCTTAATTACTGCGACTGACTTCCCAAAAGGAGCAATTTCTATGGAGGTGGGAGTAGTTTTTGATCGATCTTTGGAACCCGACCTCCACAGAGTAACTTGCGTACAAAATTTCAGATCGATAGCTCTTAAACTACAGCTGTAATCGAAGGGACAAACACCAACAAGGAGGAGGATGCTCATCTTAGAACTAACGTCCGCTTGAAGGATATAAGCTTACATGTAACCGCGGAGACTGACAGACGGTCACCTTTAAATCGACTCAGATTTCGATGCTGATCATTTATCTATTTATATACAAAAGGCTTGGGTGACTGACTGATTACTCTCCAGCCCAAATGGCTAAAGCTAGAACCGTGAAATTTGGAAAGTAGATGCCTTTTATGACGTGGGCGCGCACTAAGAAGGGATTTTTGGAAATTCGGACTGGAAACGGTTAAAATGGGCGTGGCTCCGCCCCATACAACTGGAATTTTAAAATGGCTGTATCTTTTAAACCATTATAGGTACGAAGTCGAGATTTGGTACGTATATCGGATGTATACGAAAAAAAACTTTGTTTGTGGAAAGAGGGCGCTGCCACGCCCGTTTTTAATAATAGTTATATTGGCCAAATAAATGGACCGATTTCAATCATAGTCTTCATGAAAACATAATTAGACAAAAGGACGTGGCACCGCCCACACAAACTAAAATTTCTATCGGTCATATCTCAAGAGCCATTAGAGATATGAACATGAGATTTGCTTCATATGGTACTGATACAAAGAGGATTACGTCTCGCTGGAAAATGGGGGGTACCACGCCCCTTTTGAAAAAATGGTTATCTGGGAGCAATAAATGGACCGATTACAATGAAATTTTCACTGTGTAGGGTCTCTATAATAGGCTACCTGAAAACATAATTAGACAAAGGGGCGTGGCACCGCCCACAAATTTCAATCTTTTATATTTTACGATCCATGTAAGGTATGAAAATAAGATTTCCTACATATGTAAATGTTAAATGGAATTACGTCTCGCTGGGAAAAGGGCGGTTCCACACCCCTTTTGAAAATATTCTTATGACTGACATATTCAAAGAAAATTTGTAATAACATTTTTATAATCTATATATTTAAAATTGCGTAATGGCTGTAGATAGAATGATGAAATTTGAGACGGTGATTCCCCTTTTCGAGTAAACCTCAGGTAAGAATGGATTTGTGTTAATTCGTACTTTTAGGGAGTAAAAAACGAATAAGGGATAAAAGTTATACCAACTCCCAGACCAATTGGCTAATGCTATAATCGTGAAAGTTGATTTGGAAATGCTTACTATTAAATTTGAGTTGTTTAGAAACCCGATATTTATGGGTAAAAAAATCGAAAAAGGGATAACAATTTTACCATCGCCCAGACCAAACGGATGATGATGTAATCATGATTATTTATATAGGCTTGCTCCATATGGAATAAGAACGAAGCAAGGAGGGGTTTCTTACCTTTTAGGGGTAAAAAGGGCCGGAAAGGGATAAAACTGGTATTAAATGGCTAAAGGTATGGTCTCAAAAATTTAAGTAAATATTTTAGTTGTGCGATGTGAAGCAATTTTCGAGATTCGTTCTTTAGTTGTAAAAATACCGGAAAAGGGATAAAACTGATAATATAACCCAGATCAAATACCTTACCTACGACAATGTATATAGAATTGCTCCTTATAGAATTAGAGAGACGCCAGATGGGGTTTTTAGAATTTCGAACATTTTGTAGTCAAATTGCCCAATAGGTAAAAAACTGGTACCATCACCCAGACCAAACCTTTAAAACTATAATCGTATATGGACATGATTCCTATAGAATTAGAGGAGGTTACAGTACATATTAGTTGTGCGATACCAATGTTTCTTTTTAAATTCGTGCTTTTAGCAATAAAAAAGGACTATAACGGTACAATCACTTAGACCAATGGGATAAAGCTACAATCACATAAATGGAGTGTTCGTTCGTCTTTTTAAGCATTTGCATTTTATCTGTATTGCTTAAAGTCATAACAAGGTTCATTGTAAGTACATGTGAAGCAACGCGAGCCGGAAATGCTAGTATATATATATATACCTACCACGCCTTCTAATGGGCGTTGCAAATGGGAGAACGAAATTAATATACCCTTCACTTCGTTCGTGTCGATGGTGAAAGGTATAAAAACATTATTATTTTCCATTATGCTTATTTTGTTGATTTTATTCTATTATTTTTATACCCTCACCATACGGGTAGGAGAGTACATATCAGTTGATACGATCCAAAAGTGTTTCTTGGAATCAAATTAGATTCATGATTTTTTAAGTCGTTTAAGCCATATCCGTTTGTCTGTCCGTCTGTCTATCCGACTGGTACGCACGATAACTTTAGAAAGACGTAACGAATTATTTAGAAACTTTGGCTAGGTTAATATATCACCAAAACTACTTACGGCATTGGAAGTGGCATACATGGCCACGCACCTTCTGGTACCTCCCACACAAATGTAGCATTCCGCCCACTTTATTGTTGGAGTAATAATATCAATATGATATCGATTCGATATTGCCCAATTCATTATTTTGTTAAGCAAATTATATTTTTTTACTGATGGAGAGGATATATGTATGTCGGTTTACCCGACTTAAACTTTCCTACTTGTTATATTTGCAGTGTATTGAAAAATACCTCCGTCGACCCGTGAAATTTATCGTGTGACAATTTTTTACGATTGTTATAACTTCTGGTAGCCTATATGCAACCCCATAAGTAGTTTTGGAAAAATATTAACCCATCCAAACTTTATCGTACATACCAGCTGGACAGCAGACAGGCGGACATGGATAGACATGAAACAAAGAAACCTATTGTCTTAACTCACTCCTTCTATATGTTACACATTTGTGTCGTATCAAATGATATCTACCTTTCCTCGGCGTGAATGTGTATGTTTATTAGAGTGGGTCAAATAGTATGGAGTATAAAAATGCACCAAGCGGTTATCAAAATCGTAATTTTCGATGAATTCTAAGAAAATTTTCCCAAAAACCCAAGGGTCTATAATAAAAATCGAGGCCCCTGTTCTTAACAAGAAGCTTTTCATATTGTGGGAAAAATTCACAACAAGCTCAGCAACTACCCATGAATCGGCCCTGGAGGGTTCAAATATATGGACGACCCCCAGACATTTTACCCTTCTAATATACCTACCCACCGTCTTCACCACCTATGGGGGCTTCCAGACAAAAAAAAAATTTGCTCCTAACTGTCTAATGGTACACGTACATAGATGAGTCAGATGTATGACCCCCAATATTTTTGCATCCCCAACAGTTTCTCTGATCATATCTACCCACTATTCTCAACTCTTAATGTAATCCCCATAAATTTTTTTTTATTTTTTATAATTTTTTTATGATATCAGCACCTGTCGCTCCCATGGTGCCTTCTAGAGTGGTAAACTGTATGACCGACCCCCACTAGAATTTCCCTCCTAACATTTTTCTAAATTATTTAAAAATTCCTGACAAATTTTATATCTAATATATAAAATTCTCGCGTCACGGGGTGCCCGATCCTGATGAAATTTTGTGAGCATATCGAGTAGGTCTTAGGACCGGCCGTAGCATAGTGGTTAGAACACGCAACTACCCCGATCGCAAGTTCAAACCTGGTTCTTTCATTGTCGGCTCCCCTCGAATGCTGTCGACAGCAACTTCGCAGTATTAAGCGTCGATTCAATCGTCGTGTCTAGTAAGAGCTTCTCAAACAGTGACGTTCGCATTCGTCGATAAACAAGTAGGTGCCGTTAGTTGTGAATCTAAAAATAGAAAGAATGTTAATTCACAACACCGCGAGAAGCTATCCCATACCTCATTTATGGGGTGCAAAGGGAAATTAAGTAGTAAGTATCGAGTAGGTCTGAGAATCGGCCAACATCTATTTGTCATAACCCTAAATGTTATGGCAAAACAACGTTTGCTGGGTCAGCTAGTTATGTATATTATTTTGTGAAAAATGTTGTTTTTTTGGTCGTTTTATGTGCATTTTGTAAGGGAGAAAGGAGGGAAATACTAGTGGGGGTCGGTCATACAGTTTACTCCCTCAAGGAGGCACCATAGGAGCGAAAGAAGATGATTTAAATAAATATAAAAATACAAAATTGTATTGGGACCTGTAGGGGTTGTAAAAATATGGGGGGTCGGTCATACATTTGACTTTTCTAGGGGCACATATAGGGCAGTTAGGAGCAAATTTTATAAACATTTTACTTTTTTTGGGAAAAATGTTAGAAAGGAAAAATTACTGGGAATTACTTGAGGGGCTACTCCGAGGCAAATAGAGAGATGGGAGCAAATTTTATAAAAAAAAAAATTGTATAAAGTAGCCCTCTTAGGGGGTGAAGATTTGGCATTGGTATGTTTGGGAAAAATTTTGTTTCCTCCCCACCCCCGGAAAAGCAGCCAAAATCGTTTTGTTATACCATCACCCTTAGGGATGATGTTATATATCATTTGATACGACCCAAAAGTGTAACACATAGAAGGAGTCACTTCAGACCCTAGGTTTCTTAAAACCAAATTTGATTTATCACTTTTTAAGTCATTTAAACCATGTCCGTCTGTCTGTCTGTCTGGTGGCTGTCCGGCTGGTTCGCACGATAACTTTCGAAAGACGCAACCAAATGTCTTGAAATTTTACACGAGTTAATATTTTTCCAAAGCTACTTACAGTGTTGCAAATGGGCAACATGGCTCCGCCCCTTCTGGTACCTCCCATACAAATACATCATTCCGCCCACTTTAGAAATCGAGTTATAATATCAATACACCCAACCGGATCGTACCCAAATTCTGTACTTAGTAAAGCTATTACAGGATAAAGTTTTGGAAAAAAAATTGGAAGTCTAGCCACGCCCCTTCTGGTACCTCCCATACAAATTCACCTTTCCGCCCACTTTAGATATGGAGTAATAATATCAATAAATCCATCGCGCTCGTACCCTAATTCTTAATTTAGTAAAGCTATAGCAGGATACAGTTTTTGAGAAAAAAAACTGAAGTCTACCAACGCCCCATCTGGTACCTCCTACACACATCTGGTACCGCCCACTTTAGAAATCGATTAATATTATTATTAGAACTACCGCGATCGTGACCAAATTCTGTATTTAGTAAAGTTCAAGCAGGATAACGTTTTGGAGAAAAAATCTGGAAGTGTAGACACGCCCATTCTGGTACCTCCCATACAAATGTACCTTTCCGCCAACTTTAGAGATGGAATAATAATATCAATACACTTGACACGATCGTGCCCAAATTCTGTATTTAGTAAAGCTATAACAGGGTAAAGTTTTGGAGAAAAGATTTGGATGTCTAGACACGCCCCTTCTGGTACCTCCCATACAAATGTACCACGCCGCCCACTTTAGAGATGGAGTAATAATATCAATATTCTCGACACGATCGTGCCCCAATTCTTTATTTTATTAAGTTATAACAGGATAAAGTTTTGGAGAAAAAATTGAAAATCTAGCCACGCCCCTTATGGGACCTCCCATACAAATGTACCTTTCCGCCCACTTCAGAGATGGAGTAATAATATCAATACATCCAACGCTATCGTGCCCAAACTCTGTATTTAGTAAAGCCATAACAGGATAAAGTTTTGAAGGATAAACCTAGAAGTCTAGACACGCCCCTTTTAGTACCTCCCATACAAATTTACCACTCCACCCACTTTAGAAATCGAGTAATAACATCAATTTTTTTATTTTACTGAGGGTGATGGTATATGTAAGTCGGGTCGCCCGACTGAAACTTTCTTACTGGTTATCACTGCTTTTTTGTTTGTGGCTCAATCGTAACAAGTACTACACTTGTCCCATAGATGTCGCTGACATAAGACATCATCTTGCAATGATGGCCTCATTTAGAGCAATTTCTACTTCTAAAATAAAATTTTTTTTTTTAAGTTGTTTCGAGGTCATCTTTCATATTTGCCCTCGTCTTTGGAAATTTTTTTTTCGTGACCGGGTCTAATGGACAGTTTCGTGGGTTTTGTAGATTTTTTTCCTTATAAGAAAAGTGTCTCGTTTAAAACAACAACATTTTTTAGAATTCATCGTAGATGACTATTGTGATAACCGCTTGGAGCTTTTTTACTCGATACAAATTGACTCACTCTAATGTGTATGCTGAAAAATTTCAAACTTTCCAATAGAAGTTCCAGTTTGCATCTCTGGTTCACTGGTATAGCCTGAACCCGAAATATAAATAGGCGAATTATAGACGAGGTAATTCATCTGGCTTAATTCAAATACCCTCCCTCCATTTGTCCATTTGGAAGTTATGGGGCAATATTAATTTTCCAAAATTATATAGGGCTGCTTTGTCCATTTGCAATCCCGTAACATGGTTTTAAAAAATATTATAGTACTAGTAAATTTTCATAAGGATCAGAAAAGCTTTACTCGTGTTATTCTGCCCGCCAGCCAACCGGTCGAACATGGCTCAATCTTTATTGTCACAACAAAACGCTGTTTCATTGATACAAGTAAAACTTTCATAAATTATTGTCCCGCTAGCCGTAAATATTTTGCAAGCCTATTTAAATGCAATATTGTAACATTAAATTAACATTCATAAAATCCACAAAATTACTTTAAACCACGTTTTTACACACAGCCACAGTAAGAAGAAAAATTGCTCTATCATGATTGTAACACCATAAATTTACATCTTCTATGGACCCTGGTCATAAAAGCATGAGCAAACTGACAGCTTTAATAGTATTACCGGAGCAATATTTATGACAGTGATTATTACTGATTATTTAAGTTCATAAAATTGAAAGAAATAAATTAGTTTTATGGATGTAATTAATTTCTACGTCTATACATATGGTTTTAAATGAAAGCAAGTATAATGTTACTGATATTATGGTTATTTTAAGCATTAAGAATAACAGAGAAATTAAATTAAATAAGAAGACTTGGTACTGTTTTAGATTTATGTAATTAAATTTAGATGACCTAAGGGCAAGAGGTTATTATTCCGAAAATGCAGTAACTATAGATGAAAATGTTGTATATATATTAATACAGTAGCAAATGTTAAAGTTTTATAATAATTAGTTTGGCAACATTAAACATAATAATTCAGTTGCAGTTAATATCACTGCGCTCGCATTATAAATTTGAACTTTATTGTGTATACAAAGGTTATTTAAAAACTCTTTGCGATAGCAATATTCACTTTAGTTATAATATCGCTGTTTTGCTCTATATAACTTCTTTTAATATATATACTTTAATAAATATAAAATCAACTTTACGCTTAAAATTATAAACTAAAAACTTTTTTCTCTTTATAATAGCATTCGGTTTATTTAAACCATCCAGAATTTCGACACTCGTTCCATCATATGTTTTTTACCAATCGTATACGTTAAAATAAAATACACATTGAAATTACACACAAAAAGCTTATGTGTAAGCTTACACGTAATGCAGTTCACCACACTTTTTGTTTTGTGTTCGTATTTGTTTTGTGTGTGTGTGTGTTTTTTTTTGTTAGTAATAATACTCTTAGCGCAAACTTTTTTTCCGCCAATAAATATTTTGTTACACTTTCCAACAGAAAGCCATTCATTATGATCTCGTAAAAACAAAATCGCTACTTCATCATTGAGTTTTTAATGTAACGCTCACTCCCCTCACTGCTATCCAAATGATGTATCCAATCATGAAGAATGTGAAAAAAATATCGATTATTTCAGGATATTTTAAAATTTTCGTCGTACTACTGCTGCACGAACAACAAGTCTGGGATTTCGAAGAAATACTTTACGTCCGAAACATAAAAGACAAAGTTTTTGTGAATTATTTGTAATAAAACTGTAAGTTATAGCAAAGAGAAATACTTTGGTAACAAGTATTAACTTTGTTTTGAGAAAACAAAGGGGGCAAAAATAGCAATCGAATGATAAAATACTTTGCAGTAGTAGCAAGAAAAAAACCACTTCGCTTAAAACAGGACTTGGAATATGTTGAACATGAATTATGTTTGCATTTATTTGAGTATTCGGCGTAGGAAGGGGCGGTATTTATAGCCAATAGCTTTAAATTTCACGAAGAGAAAGTATTCTTAAATGGCATTTACTTTATCCTTAATATTATATGAATACAATGATTTTGGTTGTATTCGCTGTATGAAAGCACAAGTGGGTAGGCTTAAAGTTTGGTCGTACTGAAACTTGTAAATTTTCTTTTACAATTGGGTTACTGCGAATGAGATGTATGTGTGGTATTTAATATGCCACTCAATTGCTATTGGGGTATTAAGGAGAAATATTGTAAACCACTGGCATACTTGCTACGAGAGTTTTTAAGGGCATAGCTGTTGAACAATTTAACAGATTTTTGTAAGAAGTCTGCTTATTTTTTATGATTATGGAAAATGTTCTTTGGGGTATATGGTAACTTAAAGATGTATAGATAAGTGGTATGATATTAGAACTCCATTTGGAACTACATGTATGTAAAAATATTTGAAATTGTTCAACGGGTTGTCTAATGGCTTTTTACCAGATATAAGTTTAGAGCATCCCATAGCCTCACAAGCCCGTCAAAATTCGTTTTTTTTCACACAGACACGATCATCAATTCACACGTACTCGAAAGTTTTGTTTGATTCATCGCCCACTTTATTATCGACGACCATAAAAACGAAATTTTTCAAATATATTTGTCGACGACCTGAATGATATTAATCATTATAATAAGATGCAATCAGATCAGCTGTACAGATTGCCTGCATAATGAGAATGTCATTCTACTATAAACTTTTTTAAAAACACTGGTCTAATGCTTGAAATAAATTTCAAATCTATGTTCACTTTTTTTTTATTACCCCACTTGGGAGCATATGGCTTCCACAAAGCATCTCCATCTTACACGATTTGATGCTGATACTTTAGCTTCTTCCCATGTAATGTTTCACTGTCCCAGCTCTTGGAGTATCGTTCGTCTCTAGATGTTATTGGGTCGACCACGGCTTCTTCATACTTTCGGGCTTTTTCCTGATGCTATGGCCAATCCACCTCCATTTCCTGCGTTTAATTTGCTTCAGTATGGGATCTTCGTAGATTATGTTCCAGAGATTTGTGTTCCTGATGGTGTTGGGCCAGAATATTCTGCATATGACTCTGAGGCACTTGTTAATGAATACCTGTAGTTTTTGAGTGATTGTGTTCGAAACTAGCCAGGTTTCATTTCCATACAACAGAGTAGACTTTACGCATGCATTGAATATTCTGAGCTTGGTTTGTCTGAATATTTGAGAGCTTCTCCGTACTGACTGCAGTCGTTTGAATGCCGCTCTCGCTTTATTGAGCCTGCTGCTTGCGTCTGTTTCTGCACCGCCATATGTTATCAATATTCTGCCCAGATAGCAGAAGCTATCTACGCATTCGACTGGTTGGCCTTTAGCACGATCTCATCTTTCTAGATCTTCCAGTTTTGTTTGCATATTTGAGATTTTCCTCGAGTTGGCGTGAGCGACTCCATGTATTTCTCTTCTCTTTAGACAGACTTCACTCATGGTCTCATCTCTCATGTAATTCCTCTTCTCTCTAGACAAACTTCACTCATGATCTCATCCAGCACGATTGTAAATAGTTGCGGGGATAGAGGGCTGTTTGGCTGATACTCCCGTTGTAATGAACTGATAGTTCTGCACCCTTGTTCATAGATCTGACGATTCGAATTATTTTCTGGGGTGCTCCATTCTTACTCAATGCTTCCATATGGCAGTCCGTTTAATGGTGTCGAAGTCTTTTTTGAAGTCTATGAACAGTATATACAGAGCAGTACGCCGTCCTGTAGATTGCTCTTTTATAATGCGTAGAGTATTGGCCTGATCTAAGCGGCTTCTACTTGGCCGGAAACCTGTCTGCTGCGTGACACCTTCTCAGTTTTCCAATGGCCTCTTTTATATCATTTAGGCTGAAAGGGTTTATTAATATTCTTAAGTTGTTTTGTTCAGGACTGCTGTTATTAATTTCGTTGTCTTCAGTTGACGAAGAATTTGTAATGTTGACGTTACAAATTTCTTCGAAAGCGACTGCTTGATTCCTGTTATACCTTTAACTAGTGAGACAGTCAATCGTCTGGTGAAGTTTTCTCATGTTGTTCTGGTTAGCTGCTTCTTCTGCTGCTGTTGCTAGCTGTTCCAGGAACTTTCATTTGTCTCTTCTTGCAGCTTTCTTTACTTGTGTTGTTGTTGTTCAGCTTAAACGGCAGCTTCTCTTCTTTGAGAAACTAGGTTCCAAGTGTCATCTGATATCCAGCATTTTCTTTGTGGTTGCACTATACCTAGTGTACGCTATCCTCCCTTGAGTGAGCTTGATTTGATGGTAGTTGTTCGCGAATTACCACTGCCAACGCGTTCTTAGTTAAGTTGTTTTGGAGTTGTTGTAGGTGAAACCATTTTCGATTTGTATTTCTGCTGCTTGTTTTTCTGTTCCATTTCAAATTTATATTGATTTCGCCTGGGATGACCTCGATGTCAACTCCTCTTGTATTTCTTGCATCCGATAGGGAGCTTCTCTATTTTCTTCTCACACATATATGATCAATCTGGAAAGATGAAGCCTCCTATGACAAGTTGAAATGTTTGGCACAATTCTATTAAAGCTCACCGTTGTTGTTTCTAACTCCATAGCCGTACGTTCCAATTGTACAGCGAATGTTGGTGTTTTCGCTTCATATCTTCGCGTTAAAGTCACCCAAGAGTATTAGCATATCTCCTCTTCGAATCTCGTTGAGCGTGGGTGGTACTTGTGCGTATAATTCATCTTCTCTAGTGTCTTTAGCGTCCACTGTTGGGATATAGCACTGCGCTATCGTAATATGTCTTACTCTACAATTTAAGCAAACCATTATTACGCGGTCTGATACAGTTTTCCATGTTTGGGGGGAGTTCCTAATTATACCCTCACCCTACGGGTAGGAGGGTATATATCATTTGATACGACCCAAAAGTGTAACACATAGATGGAGTCACTTCAGACTAAAGGTTTCTTTTAACCAAATTTGATTCATGACTTTTTAAGCCGTTTGAGCCATGCCGTTTGTTCGTCTGTCTGTCTGGCTGTCCGGCTGGTACGCAAGATAACTTTCGAAAGACGTAACCAAATGATTTGAAACTTTGGACGAGTTAATATTACCCCAAAACTACTTACGGCATTGTAAATGGGCTACATGGTCACGCCCATCTGGTGTCTCCCATACTAATCTATCATTCCGCCCACTTTAAAAATCAATCAATATCAATACAACCAACGCGATCGTACCCAGATTTTGTATTTAGAAAAGCTATTCCAGGAACAAGCTTTGGAGATAAAAGTGGTAGTCTAACCGTAACCGTTTTGGCACCTCCCATGCCAATGTACCACTCCGCCCACTTTATAAATCAAGTTATAATATAAATACATCCAACGAAAGCGTGCTCAAATTCTATATTTAGTAAAAATCTAGCATGTTTGAGTTTTGGAGAAAACCAATTGAGAGTCTAGACCCGCCCCTTCTGGTACCTTCCATACCCATCCGGTACCGCCCACTTTAGAAATCGATTAATATTATTAATAGACCCAACGATCGTGCCTAAATTCTGTATTTAGTAAAAATCTAGCAGGATAAAGTTTTAGAGATAAAATTTAAGAGTCTAGCCACGCATCTTCTGGTAACTCACATGCAAATGTACAATTCCGCCCACTTTAGAGATGGAGTTGTAATATCAATACACCCAAAGCAATCGTGCCAAAATTTTGTACTTTGTAAAATTATAAAGTTTTGAAAAAAAAATTGGAAATCTAGCCTCGCCTCTACAGTTAACTCTCATACAAATGTACAACTCCACCCACTTTAGAGATGGAGTAATAATATCAATACACCCAAACCGATCGTTCCTAAATTCTGTATTTATAAAACTAACTCAGAATAAAGTTTTGAAGAAATTCCCTCTCTGGTACCTGCCATACACATGTACCACTCCACCAACTTTAGAAATCGAGTAATAATATCAATATATTGGAAAATTGTATGTTTTACTGAGGATGAGGGTATATGTAAGTCGGTTTCCCGACCGAAAATTTCTTATTGGTTTCCTAGATCAGCATTTATATTTTTCGGTCACCTTATCATCAACCAAGTGTTTTGACGACAAGTGCATCAATATCTCACATTTAGTCTTGAGAACAGCGTTGACGACAAAGTCGTATACATTTGACGATACTTCCTACTATGGAATGTTGAACGATTGTTGGAAAAGAATGAGAGCACGACTGTTGGAGGTGCACTACTTGAGCGACACAAGCACAATAGACCGGATCACTAAAAATAGAGAGCAAATATTAAAGATTAGATCGAGCCAACTTTTTTTTTGGGGTAGGAACTGCGTTATATGAAACCTTCATTACAAAATGATGCCAGACGTTAGCGACATCTATAGAACATATGTAGTATTCGTCGATACCTATACAACGATATCTTGTATATTACAATTTAGCTACAAACAAAAAGCAGCGATAAAAAACCGATTTTGGCTGTATGTTGGGGGGTGAGGGAGGATAAAAAATGTTTAAGGTGTCTCCGGGTGATCTTTAATCGTTGCCCTCGACTATGGGACATTTTTTTAAATGGGGACCGACCGAAGGACCTGTCCTCCATTCATTCCAGACTCAAATTTTTATAAGCGTTCAGCTCATGCAAAGTATGACTGAATTCAGTGTACTTTCAAAAAGATATGTATATACAATTTTGAGTGTGAATTCGGTCATATGCATGGAAGGTTCCAGCAAGGGTTTGGCCGGTTTCGGTTTTTTGAGGGTTTTCTATTACGACAAGATAATTAAACTGACCAAATTTTAACATTTTCCAGTTGTCTGTTTGGAAGCTGTAGGATAAATATTAATATCCTTAAAATAGGTTACTTTGTTTGGCATGTACAAGAAGGGTAGGGTTGTTCTGCCTATCTATAATAACAAACTCATATTATTCAGAAAAATTTAACAAAGCGAAAACTGCATTATTATTAAAAGTATAGATATCGATCAGAATTCATTGTAATGTAAAACATCATTAAACTTTCGGCTTATTTTGTAAGTTTTACAGGTTGTAAATAAAGTGGCTTTCTAAAACTCTTCAATATCTAATTCATTGTTGCAATGTAAATTAAAATTTTTATGGTTTTTATGTTAAAAGAAAATACATTTTGTTAGTAAGGGTTATTAATAAAGATTCCATATAGTGTCATAGATGTCAGCAAATATATTCAAAGTTATATTTAAATATTTAATATGACAACTTTAATATGGTAACAGCATTATACATCTGTATCTCCATAACAACTTGAATATCAAACTCCAGTAATATATAAATATTTTCTAAACTAAAGACAAATAGCCCATAGAGTTCAAACTAGTGCCACACATACAAACAGCAAATCGATAGAAAACAACAAAGATAAACTTCCATTATACTGAATTTAAGCTATACTCGTAACTAGCATCTGTTACCAAAACCAAACTTCTACGAAAAACAAACTGTATCCATTACTGGCTCTACTCAATAAAACGTTCATAATATTGCTAATTTATATCAACTTGTTTAGTACAAGTACTATAATTAAAGGTTAAGCAGTAGTGGCAAACTAGCCAGCAACAAAAGAGAGCAAAATCGAACACCAAAAAACAAACTACAAACTACAAAAGAAATTGCATGGGATGTTTGGAGCAGCAACAGAAAAAGTACAACAAAATTGATTATTATGAGCAAAGTTTATAGTTTAAGTTTGGAACTATTTAAATACTCGTATATAAACGTAGCAACATGGTGCTGATGATGTTGCTACTGCTGCTGTTAAAAAGGCAAAAGTAACAGCAACATTTGAACGAACATTAACTTTTGTTTAGCTCTGATTTTTTTTTCTCCATTTTTCTTGCATTTCTGGCAAATATTGCCATAATCGTGACCATGATCACCATCACCATAATAATCGTGCTCGTCGTCTATGCCAGTGTATATAGCCATTGTCATCATCATCATCGTTTTCTCTAAATACCGGTTAGATGGCACAGGGAAAAAATAGAAACCACAAATTTAATGATAACTCTACTTTGTGCATGTGAGAGTATGTAACTCAACTCAAAGGGATGCCAATAGGGCTGCAGAGTGTGTTTAGTTTGGGAATTTTATCAAGTAATGTGTTGATTGTATAGGGATAGTGATCCAGTAGAAATTTTGACAGGGCCAATGAAGGTATGTCTATGAAACCACGAAAATATTGTTAACCCCCAAATAATGATTATCCCTTGAAAAGTTATTAGGACCATGATTTAAGGATATGCAACTGAAATGTCTATTGAGAAGGTACATATTAGAGAAGGTACCTCTATCCCACATTCGGAAAGCAAGTGTTTGGATATATAATTGAGAAGAGCTACACTCCGCATAGTCGTAGTCTACATAACAACATGTCCGACAACGGTTTTAGGCTGGTTAGCAATGCAGCGGTAGTGAGTGGATTTCGGCATAAAGATAAGATAAGGTACGCTCAAGAAAGTTATGGTAAGATTAAGAATAATTAAGAATTCTATGTATTCTATTGCAATCCAAAACCGAACACACATTTAAAACTTCCCATTATTTTACCCTTGACATACATGTCCATATTGGTCAAAGTAATATATATAAAAGTCCTGCAAAACTCTATTTAGAACTGTGTGAGAGTTTCCCGTATGATAGATCTTAAGGCTGACTAGTAGAGTAACTTCAATAAAAGCTTGCCGCTGTCATTTGTATTACCCCTGAACCATTACGTATGTTGATAGTTCTGATTACTTACTATGACAAAATTCATTACATAAATCCCCTAGAAATTTTGAAAACATTCATAACTATAATTGTCGCTCAATACTATTATATCACAAGAATGTAATTATAATGCTCTTTATACCATCACCCTTAGGGATGAGGGTATATATCATTTGATACGACCCAAAAGTGTACTGGTACCTCCCATACAAATACATCATTCCGCCCACTTTAGAAATCGAGTTATCATATCAACACACCCTACAGGATCGTCCCCAAATTCTGTATTTAGTTAAGCTATAACAGGATAAAGTTTTGGACAAAATTTTGAAAGCCTAGCCACGCCCCTTCTGGTACCTTCCATACAAATCTACCTTCCGCCCACTATAGAGATGGAGAAATAATATTAATAAATTAAACGTGATCGTACCAAAATTCTATTTTTAGTAAAGCTGTAACAGGATAAAGTTTTGGAGAAAAAATTTGGAAGTCTATCCACGCCCCATCTGGTACATCCCATACACATCTGGTACCGCCCACTTTATAAATCGAGTAATAATATCAATACATCGAACTCGATCGTTCCCAAATTCTACATTTAGTAAAGCTATAACAGGATAAAGTTTTGAAAAAAAAAAAATAAAAGTCTAGCCACGCCCTTCTGTTACCTTCCATACAAATGTACCACTCCACCCACTTTAGAAATAGGGTAATAATATCAATACACTAGACACGATCGTGCCCAAATTCTGTATTTTGTTACGTTATAACTGGACAAAGTTTTGGAGAAAAAATTGGAAGTCTAGCGACGCCCCTTATGGTACCTCCCATACAAATGTACCTTTCCGCCTACTTTAGGGATGTAGTAATAATATCAATATACCCAACGCAATCGTGTCCAAATTCTGTAATTAGTAAAGCTCTAACAGGATAAAGTTATGGGGAATAAATCTGGAAGCCTAACCACACCCCTTCTCGTACCTCCCATACAAATGTACCACTTCGCCCACTTTCGAAATCGAGTAATAATATCAATATAATAGAAAATTATTTATTTTACTGAGGGTAAGGGTAAATGTAAGTCGGGTTGCCCAACTGAAACTTTCTAACTGGTTTTAATTACAAATCGGATAATTTCAATAACTCAAGACCTAAACAATATCTTATAGTGGGTGATGGTATTTATCAGTCAGTTTATCTGACTGAAATTTCTGTACTGTTTTTTTTTTTGTTCAACAATCATACCAGATTTTTCTTCAAAAATGTGTCCTCTTTTTGAAATATCCACTGTTACATAATATACTCTAATACCTTTGTTCCTCCTCGAACAATTACTAATTGAATTGCTCTAAAAAATTATAGTATATCAAGGTGTAACGTCTTTAATGAAAACCCTTTTTTATTACTCCAAAAAATTGTAACTAAATGTTTACCAAGAAGGTATTTTGTATTTATAGACCACTACAGCTACCAAAGAGTTCCTTTTACTATGTCATTCACGGTGCGTTGCTGTGTGCGTGAGTGTGTGTTTGCAGTGGGGGAAGTGGTACAAACAACACTTTATGCTTCCCAAAAAGTTAACGACTTTGGCCATTTAATGTTTAATACAAGAAGCCCATTAACACACTTTGCTAGTTGCTGTTGCTGCTGCTGCTGCTGTTTCTGTTGGTTGGTGTTGGTGCTTCTCTTGTTTGTGTTGCTGCTGTCGCTCGCTGTGCCATTATTGGCACCGTTTGTGTGGCAAAACAATAGCAACACCAATGTTGTTCTTTCTTTTGTTAGAAACTGTGCAAAGTAAACAGACGCCAAAAAGAACAACACCAACAGCAACAGCAGCACTGACTCCATTAAATTAAGGAAAACACCAAAACCGTTTTGTGATAAATTGTATTTTGTAGTTGCGGCTTTTTTCAGCCCCGCCTTGTTTTTTAATTTGGAGTACAATTATAACGCTTTTTATGTTGCTGTTTTTCACTGCACTATGTAATGGCAGTAGTGCAATGAATTTTAGTTGTGTATGTATATTATGTGTCGATAAATTGGGGTGAAAGTTTGGTTTAATATACGATGTTTTGTTTAAAATTTATGCCTTACATTTACTGGAGAAGAACTTAAGAACTTCGAATGCAATATAATGTAGTTTAAACAAGAAAGGAAGTTTCAGTCACCATCAGTAATATCATAAAATTTGCTTATAAAAATATAAAATTTGGACAACATCGCGTTGGGTGTATTCATATTATTACTCGATTTCTAAAGTGGGCGAAATGGTACATATGTAGGGGAGGTAACAGAAGAGGCGTGGCTAGACTTTCAATTTTTTCTTCAAAACTTTATCTAGCTATAGCTATACAAAGTACAGAATTTGGGTACAATCGCGTTGGTTTTATTGATATTATTACTCAATTTTATTTATTTATTTATGGAATGGTACATTTGTATGGGAGATACCAGAAGGTTCGTGGTCATGTATCCCATTGGCAATGCCGTATCGTGTTTTGGGGAAATATTAACCCATGCTAAGTTTCAAAACATTTCGTTGTGTTTTTTAAAGTTATCATAGGTATCAGCCGGAAACTAAGACAGACGGAAAGACGGCCATAGCTCAAACGACTGAAAAAATATATGAATCTAAATTGGTTCAAAGAATCCTAGGGTCTAAAGTGAATCCTTCTATGTGTTACACTTTCGGGTAGGTTGAAATAATATCCGTAGGGTGAGGGTATACAAAATTAAATTTCATTCCAGGGACTAGACTTTTTTAATTTACTACTTTATTAACGACCACGAAGCTTGGAACTTCTTTACCAATTGTAAAAATGTGGATAAACATATTATGGGTATTTACGATCATTAGTATTTGTTTAAAATTCCTGCTTTATGAAATGTTTAATCACAAAAAGGGGACGTAGTATGAGAGGTGGTATTTGATTTTGTCTACTCTTGATCTTAACATCTTTTTAAGACGATAGAAGCTTCTTCATCTTCTTATTTGGCAGCAGCAACAGAAACTCATTTATCAGTAGCGGCACGTGGAAAGGAATTTCAAGCGCTTCGGCCATTTGCGATCTGTAGATAGCTCGTCACACTAAGCTTAGATAACAGCTTTTTTAATCCAAGGCCGAGTTGGTGAACCCTCCTGCACCGCCCAACAAGTTTATTGCCGAAGACATAAATTTTTTTTTAATGTTAGACACTTTTTTCATTGAAGCAAATAACTTGGTTTTATTCTTTCACTTCTACCATTTCTGCTGATTGATTATCAATGTTCAAGAAGGCTGCAGTAACATACCGCAGTTAACTTTATCATCAGCATACGCAAGCTGCATGTGACTTTTATAAAAGCTGGTACCAGTCGTGTTTACTGCAGACTTCCACATAATTATCTCCATTAAGATTCTAAAAAGATCGCAAGACAGACTATCTATTGCCTTGTTTAAAAACACGCTTGTTAGAAAATTGCTCGGTCAGATTTTTGCCAATTTTCACTGAAGACTTCGTGTCAGTCAATATCCCGCAAAGTCAATTCAGCTTCACGCCGAAACAAAACTCAGCTAATAATTTCTGTTGTACCGGGCTACCGAATGCAGCTTTTTAATCGATAAATTGATGGTAGGTTTCGATCAGCATTTCTTGGGTTTTCTCCAGGATTTGTCGTAGAGCAAATATGTGATTGGTCGTTAATTTACCAGGTCAAAAGCCACACTGATATGGTCCAATTGGGTTCGCTAGAATGGGCTTAAGTCTTCCACATAACATACTAGACAGGACCTGGTACGCGATGGGTTAAAGGCGAATCCCGCGATATCTGATGCACATACTTGAATCGCTTTCCTAAAACACAGGGTATAGAGTACTCAGATTTCAATCATCGCCCATACATTCCATCCAAATCGTGTTCACGTTGCCATCTCATGGCCGCCGGCTATAAAAAGCTCCGTCAATCTATCGGCTTCTGCAGCTTTATTATTTTTAAGCCACGCAATTGCCGTGCCGATCTCGTTTTGGTCTACTTCGTCGTCTATGATTAGCATGTTTTCGACACTTATACTGCCTACGGGAACAAGCTGAGTTCGAAACTGTTCCCTTCATATTTTCCGCACACTCTAGGTGTCCTTGACTAGATTTCTAAGTTTGTCATTACATGGGGAATCGTTCTTGCAAATCCTTTGCTTTTTACCTTTTGGTAGAACTCTCCGTCTCCACATGTATACCCGTAATATTTGATATCCTGCCTCTCTGGTTAGACACTTTTTCTGCCTGCAGGGGCGTGTCATCTCCCAACTGTTCTCATTATATCGTTCCATCACCTCTCACGTTGCCATTGGCATCAGCTTTGCTCTGTATGGAGCATCTTTTACCACAGACATTATGATTGCCAGCCAGATGCTTTCCCACCGTCAGCCGGTTGCGACGCGAGCGCTGAAAAGCATACCTCCACACAACATCATCGTTCAGTAACGCAGGCGCATACTACGCTACCACATTATAATCGGTCAGCAACACAAAGGTTCATTCTAACACACTGCGATGTTCAATGCAAACATAAAACAGCCAACTTCTTTATAATTCTAATTTAGTTCATGCCACTCATAATATGAAAAGACGACGTTTTTCTACTACGACCGTCGGTAACAGCTTCAAGAAGAAGTTTATTGTTAAGTCAAGGATAATTAGATGCAATTGATTTCCTTGATCTTTTGGGATTGTACGAAGACAACCATCTTTATTAAATGAACACTAAGTCTGTTCAATCGGATCTTGATTCTGTTCAATCGAACAATAAGTCTTTACAATCGGGCTACGAGTCCGTACAATCCAGCTATAGGTCTGTTTAATCGGCCTTTGAGTCAGTTTAATCGGACACTAAGTCTATATAGCCGGCTAAAGGCCTGTACAGTCGGGATATAGGCTCGTCAAATCGGACCATGAGTCGTTTCAGTCGGACAATAAGTCTGTACAATGGGGCTAAGACCTATTCAATCGGACCTCGAGTATTTTTAACGGATAATAGGTCTGTACATCAAGTCCTCGTACTTGTACGTCCTGTTCCAGGACCTTAAACAATTTCTTCAGAAGGTCCTAAGCACGACGCCACCCGCATTACCGCCATGTTTAAGCCGTGCTGTTTGTCGTCACCAAATTACTGCCGTTCGTCTAAGGACCGTACAAAGGACAACATTCCAAGGCCCCGGAAGACATTTTACCAGACACCAGACATCATTACCTGGCATCAAACATATATAATGTCTAGCTGTACTCAGGGAAAATCAACCCTTTTATTTCGTAAGCTTTTTAGGGTCCTTTCGAAGTCCTTTGGCTACTCCTGCATAAGGTAAAATCCCCGTTATAGTTTGTTTGCTGTAATTGATAGAGTTGGTTTTAGTGGGTATTGGCTATCTCGGTGATATGCAGTCTTGTGATGTGTAGTTTTCTTTGCGTTCTCTTACAAACGTGTTTATCGCTACCTAATCGCGCACCTTGGCTGCATCTAGTTGGCTGTCAATACTTGCACCGCGCATCATACGCCCATTCATAACGTTGGAGAAATGTCTTCCATCGATATCTAAAAGACAACTTGGTTTGTGGATATCTTTATGCAAGAATCTGGACTAAGTGAACAGACTGCTAAACAAAGAGCACCTTTACTTTACTTTTACTTTTCAGTAATCATATTAACTTGATAAATTCCAATAACTCTCCCATATCTCACTCTTAAGATGTAAAGGGAAATTGTTGTATAGTAATGTTTTCACAATGCCTGTAAATATTTCCTCATACATCCTTACTCTCACCCATCTTATAGGTTTGATTTTTAAAAGTCATATATTTTTTCTTTGTGCCAGTGCGCTTTGCTTTATCTTGCACTCATCTTGCCTTGACAAGTTTTCAGATGTCAATTTTAATTCCTATCTCGATCATAAATAACTTTTGTGAAATGTTTTACAAAACATAGCTCGTAGTGTTGGATACTCCATAGTATGCATATATGTATCTGTCAATTTTACATGTCCTTTCCAATACTACGTCTGTCGTATCACTAATATCTGTCACATAGCAAACATATCCTCGTTACGATGATATCTTTATTGACCATCTGTGTAAAATCTTTGTCTGGTCCGAGACTCTTAATGCCAACGATATTTTATGTGTGTCCCTCTGAAGATTTCTTAAGTTCTTGGAAATGTTCCTAGGAACCATTTAATTGTTCAAGAAGGATTCTATACCCTAAACTAGGAAAAACAGGAAATAAGGAGAACGCACAAAAAAACTAAGGCATACACATTTACAAGTGACTGCTATGGACACACTCACACACACACACCCAGAGACACTTGTACAATTACACAATTTTGCTCCAACACAGCGACAAATGAATTATGGTTAAAGTTTAAAAATGTGAAAAACAGATAAAACTTATATTTCTTGTTGAATTTCTTTTCGCCAGAAACTTTTACGCTTTCATTTCGTTTCTTTTGGGGCGTTCGTTTGCATTGGTGTTTGCTTTTGTCTGGGTGTGGGTGTGTAAGTAATTTTTCTTAGAACATTGAAGATTTATTTAGCATACAGCTTCTTCTGAGCTTTCCTATATTTTTTCTTCGTTTTTTTTTTTCACTGGTTACGCATGAAATGGAGGCGATTGAAAGATAAAAGCGACCAAGTAAAAATACAGATTAAAATTTAATGAAGTATGTTAACGATGAATGCCTTAACAAAATTCAGCTCTAAATTATCCGACACCGACCCCAAACCCCGTCCAACCCCAACTGCGGCTCTTTGAAGTTTCCGCGGTTAGCATGTACCTCCTCGAGTTAATGTAAGATAAAATTTAATTACTAATCCAAGGACAATTTAGCTAAAAGAAAAAATACCGGAAAAAATTCATGCTTCATATTTTGTTGTGAAGTCCACATGACGGGAAATTTGATGCCAATACGATGATACTTCAATGGTTTCAATGGTATTAAAGGCAGCAAAAATACTTGAGGCTGCCTTAACAATTCCAAGAATTTTGCGCACTTAGTTGGTTGTATAAGAAATTCTTCGAAAAAATGCGTCGGCTTGGATTTCCGTCATGTACTAAATGAGTCTTTAATGGTTCTAGGGTAATTGTGCATACTAAATTTTATAAATTTGCTCCCACAGCAGGCACAGAAGATGAATGTTATGCTATGCTTAAAAGCCAGAATTGTGGTAAATTTTTTGTTTCATTATATTAATTGAACATTATGGTCATTATTTATAAAACATTGTGTACTGCATCGCTGGGAGTAGCTGTTTGAAAGCTTTGAAAGTGTAACACTTATAACAGTTAGAACACATGTTTAAATATAGAAATGATAAAACATATCGGAAAAAATTATAAATATTCTTGTTGCCCTGATTATTTGTTAAGACAAACAAATCTCTTACAGCTGCCATGCAGATAGATATGAATTCGTATGTGAATTCATAGTCGGCAAGAAGTTTTGACGTCTGGTCTTGCGGTTTATCTCCGGAAGTGACCACATAGCCACTGTTCGCATCAGTGATTTGTCTGCCTAGAGAAAATATTTAACCGCTGCTCTGCGGTTAAAATTAAAAATGATCTGGAAGATTTCAATGTTAAACCATTAAGAAACTTAAGAAAGCATTATTAAATACAGAATTTGAGCGTTAAGTGTATTTATATTATTACTCCATCATTAAAGTGGGCGGAATGGTACATTTGTACGGGAAGCACCAGGAAGGGGCGTGGCTTGACACCCAGATTTTTCTTCAAACCTTATCCTGATTTAGCTTTACTTAATACAGAATTTGGACACGGTCGCCTTGGTTGTATTAATATTATTAATCGATTTCTAAAGTGGGGGCAGTGGTACATTTGTGTGGAAGGTTCCAGATGGGGCGTGGCTACACTTCTATTTTTTCTTTCTCCAAAACTTTGTCCAGATACAAAATTTGGGCACGATCATGTTGGGTATATTGATTTCTAAAGGAGGCGGAGTGCTACATCTGTAAGGGAGTGACAAGAAAGGGCGTGGCCATGTAGCCTATTTACCATGCCGTCAGGAGTTTTGGGGAAATATTAACTCGTGAAATGTTTCAAAACATTTGGTTGCGGCTTTCGAAAATTACAGCGCGTACCAATCAGACAGACCGACGAACCTGCCTTAAACGAAATAAAATGTCATGATTCGGATTTGGTTCAAAATTCGTAATACACAACAGCAGCTCCAATAATTGATTCAGACTGGTTAGCTTCGTTTGGTAGTCAGTAGAACCAAGTTCTCACATAAAGATATTCACTAGGCAACCTGTTCAAAAGACAAGAAAGCAGATTGAACACGTGATAATTGTGCATGTGATGTGCAGCGCAAATGCGGTTTTGCAAACAGAGATCCCCAGCTGTAAGGCCAAAGATTGATATCTGGGCACGGACACGCAGAGTGTGCTGCAAATATGGTGGGAAAACTTTCGTCTAAGGCTGCATAAGCATGCGAGATCAGGCCAATTATTGACGACAGTGTAGATTGTCCACCAGCGAGCAAAAACGATATTAGCAAACGAAGCTACCGGAGCCGATAGACTACCCACAGAGCTTTTTAAGGCCGGCTTTTTGTCTCAAGGAATGCTTGCCCGATAATGGGGATCTGTGTGTTCTACGTTCTGTGCATAAGAAAGGCGATACAAGTGTGTGCACAAAATATCGAGGGATCAGCTATTTACTCATCGCATTCAAGGTTCCGCCTAGTATGCTCTGTGAAAGACTTCAACCCATCCTAGCAAACCTGATTGGAACTAATCAGTGTGGCCTTAGACCTAGTAAATCTACGACAACCAGATATTCACACTATTGCATATCCTAGCGAAGACCCAAGCGATGCAGTTCGAGGTGCCGTGACATAACCCCACACGGACATAATCCCCAAAACGATTTTGGGGCTTATGTCCGGGCAACATGTCGGACATAACTTCCAATTTTATTGGGGATTATGTCCGACACTAATCTGCGGACATAAGCCCCAATGGGGATTATGACCGAATTTGTTGTTGTTTTTAGTATTTCAACATATGAAGAGAACGATTTTAAATATTGCTATTGTAGCGAGGGACGAATGCGGTGGGGGGCACGCTCCCCGCCGCATACGTCGTAGTTTGTTAGTTACTTAAAAAGTCACTCTTCCCATTTCATCAACTTCATCAACCTTTTTCATTACTTTTAGTCGCAAAATTAGTTTGGGTGTTATGTCCGTTATATTTGTTGGGGCTTATGTCCGTTATGCCCCGCGGACATAATCCCAAATGCAAATTGGGGGTTATGTCCGCAGAGCGTGGCGGACATAAGCCCCAAAATCGTGTTGGGGATTATGTCCGTGGGGGTTATGTCCGGGCACCGCAGTTCGATACCTACCATCTGTTTAATGATTACAAAGCTGCATTCGACACTCTGATACGACAGAAATTATTAGATGCTATGGCTGAGTTTGGTATCCACTCGAAGCTGATACAACTTTGCAGGATGATACTGACAGACTGAGCCTTTTCTATCAACAGAGGCCTTAGGCAAGGAGATAGTCTGTCATGCGATCTCTTTAACATCATAATGGAAATGGCCATGCGGAAGGCTGCAGTAAACATGACTAGTATAATCTTTAACAGAAGTCACATAATGTTCCATTATGCCGACGATATAGATATCATTGACAGAGGACTGCGGAATGTTACTGCAGCCTTTTCATGTATTGAGAAGCAATCGGCAGAAGAAGGTCTGGTGTTAAACGGTGACAAAACCATGTTATTTTTTTATCGGTTAAAGGGTCATTTGGGAAGCTGCGTTAACTGTGACAACTATAACTTTAAAGTGGTAGATGATTTTGTCTACGTTGGCTTCCAAAAACGTATATCATAATGTCAGCCTGGAAATCAAGACACGCTATGCGGTAAACAACACTAAGCCTTCGACGAACATAGATCCAACTCTACCAGATACTGGTTTTATCTGTCTTGCTCTTCAGCGCAGAATCCTAGGTAATGACACAAGCGGATCAATCTATTCTGGGAGTTTTCGTTGTACGAATGGCTGAAAATACTCCAGCACGAAAAGTTATCGGCAGTTAAATCAATGGACGTCGCAGAACGTGGCGACCAAAACTTCGTTGGATTGGCCAGGTGAAAGAGTTGTTATGTAAACATGGTGAGAAGAACTGCTCTTCTATGTGCGGCTACTGAGGGATTAATTAATGTTGTTGCTGCCAAATAAGAGAAATAAGAGAGAAAACTGGTTCCATCATCCAGGCGAAACGGCAAAAGGTATAATCGTGACCTCGTTTTTGGTGACCTGAGATATGAAAAGCTTCTAGACAACACACTAATAGGCGATTTGCTGTACAACCATGCCTTCATCAGAACAACGACATGGCTTGAGAGCGACGTTGCGAAAATTTTAAAATGGTATCACAACGGGACTCATACTAGGAGCAATGTGAGCTGTGTTAAACGTGGCTGCCGAATTAACCTTACCTAACCTGCCCTATTGTAGAGTTAGAGAGCTATTCGTAAGTTTAAGGTAAAAGAGCCCCAAAGGGATAGAACTGGTGCCATCACCTAGACCAAACGGCTATAGCTAAACTGGAAAAAACCAATATGGGCTTGTTTGTTACAGAATTAAAAAGCTGTACAGAGCTGTAGGGCTAGAAAAAGCCCCAAAACTGAAATAAACTGTTACCATCACCCAGACCAAACCAATGCGGATATTAGGTCGAATATTCATTTTATGAAGCAATTGCGTGGTATGAAGGGATTTCGAACTTTAATGGGGACAAAACCGAAAATGGGATAAAAGTGTTATCACACAGACTAAACGGCTAAAGTTTGAATTGCAAAAATTAGGTTTTACACTAATTTTATGGGGTAGTTGTGTTATATGAATGGATTTTTCAAAATTCGTATTACTTGGGATAAAAAATATAAAATGGTATCATCGCTCAGACTAAACACCTTAAGGTACAATCACCCAGTGTACAAAAAGAGAAAGTTATACGTCAGTTAATCGTCTCCAATTAATGGTTTTGAAATATATGCCTTTCAATAAGTAAATTTTCATTAAATAATGGATAAGGTACTGCTGATCCATTTTAGCAATTCTTACAAAAAAGAGTATTTGTCTACGAAAACCTCGCCCTTTGAATTGAATTGAACACTCAACATATTTTACAATAATTTGAAGGCCTGGCGTATGTATACATGAGATTTGTGCGTTATCTGAATAATACTCAGCGAACTGGCATAGAAGTATCTCTGCTCTGTCAAGGGTTCATAATTACACAGAAAGTTTGTTTTGCACTAAGTAATAAATTTCTTTTTTTATCTCAAAAAGTTCTATATAAACTTTTGTACTTTCTCAAAAAACATAAGTTTTTGGTTTTATACACAAAAATCGCTGCTACTATATTATATGGCTTTAATGTATACATAATTAATCATGAGACGAAAGGAAATTCTTACAAATGCACATTATTTTCACATAACTTGTAGAAATTATATATATAGCCTATACATATAAAGTTATCATTTCACATACACTTACTTTAGCTAGCATCATTGAACCAGATCACTTATAATGGACATTCCTAGAAGCATTGCTAGCCTTATGCCATTATATTACCCCCACGCTGAGCTTATATTTATCACCTGATTATAGTTTTTATGTCAAGTTTAGATGTAATAATCTCTACCGAGAATTGCGACATGACCTGTAAACACCTATATTCGCACACACACACACATACATTTCAGTATCAGGACTTTTAAATACCTTGAAAGCGAAATGAAGGAGAACGCATTTTGTGCCAAGAATAATGTGGGAAAAGTAGCTTTAATGCATTAAGATTATTGCAACATATTACTTACAAACATATTCATACTCGCAATACATACATAATACATTCGAGTACTCTTTGTAGCTTTGTGTGTGTGTGTGCCGGTATAAACTAAGCTATTAACGTTACCATAAAATCAAGGGATAACCATATCAAAAACTATAAAATGGCATTTTCAAGAAGGAACTACAAAAAACAGGAGGAAAAACTCATAAAGTGGAAATGTATAAGATAGCGGTGATAATAGCTGGGATTGGCTGGTCTCAACCCACCAAACGATTGACGGTTCCAGTGGGGGTTGTAAAATCATCACAAGAAAATTTCTTATTAAAAGTGCGAAAGTGTTTATTGCTTATTTCTCGTCCCTGGTCGTGAGCTGGGTAGGTTGAAATTACACGTTCAAGCTGGTGAAGCTTAAAAGATTATAATTGAGTTATGTGTAATATAAAAACAAGGTGTTTGGAAAAACCAGTTTGGACAGACGAGCTATTAGTGTGGTCGACAAAGTCATATGTTGGTTTTAATAATTATAAAATAGCTGCTCGCTGCTATTGGTTAGTATTGTTGTGGCTATGTTGTACCTGAAAGGAAAACACAGAGCCATAATACTTTGTGAAGGTAATGGTGTAGCAGTTGCTGAAATAAATATAAAAAAAGAAAAAAGTTCCCTGTCAAAATTATTGTGGCAGTTATATTAAAATATGAATAGGTTTGTTTTAGGCTATTTTGTTATATTGTTATATGGTGGCGTATGATTATCAATAGTAATATTCAACGTAAATCATACGTCACGGAGTACAACAGTTTTATTGTAACTACTACTAAATAAACCCAGTTCAAAATCAATTGATGAATGGAAAAGTGAAACTGTTGTTTGTGTAGGGAATCGTTATATGAACAGATTAAACTACTAATTCTAAATTTTTCTACATTTGTTTCAGCTAAATCGGACTAGCGGTTCTCGAGTTATGTCAAACGTGTGCTAAAACGTGACAAATTCCCCTATACGATACTTACTAACTTCAAATCGATATTAAATTATTATGGCATGTAACTTGAAAAAAACAAATGATGTAGAACTTTTCTTTTTGGGCTATTTTCACGTGCAGATCTCGGCATTGAGGCCCAAATCAATGAGCTGAACAATTTTGTACAGTGATATTATGTGTCGATATGAATTTTACCCAGGCCTGAGCATAAGAGTTATGTGGAATTGTATCTATTACTCATACGTAAGTCAGTAAATACGAAAGTAAGTGTAAAGGCGCGTTCAGGCACAAGGAATCTGTCGAAAAATATGGCAGTCAGGAGCGTTGTCGGTAATGAATTGCTATAACATTCTAATTGTTGTCGACAATACTTTACACACAAAATTCTCTCGCACCGCCTAAGACATAAGTTGCCGTATTTCATCTACGATTCCTGTATATGAAGGAGAGTAAGAACAAAAAAACTGCTCTCATCACAAAATTAAGTCATAAATCTTTAACATATGCACGAAATTAAATATCGTTATGAAAAAGATCGTCAATAAGTGAGCAAGCAAGCGAAAAAAAACTTAAACTTCATTTCCCTTTACATCCATTAATGAGGTAGGGGATAGCTTCTCGCGTTGTTGTGAATTAACACACTCTCAATTTTTAGATTTACAACTAACGGCACCTACTGTTTATCGGCGAATGCGAACGTCACTGTTTGAGAAGCTTTTACTAGACATGCCGATTGACTCGACACTTATTCTGCGACGTTGCTGTCGACAACATCGAGAGCAAGCAAGCAAGCAAAGTGTCCGCAAAATATGTCTTTATTCTTATTGCTGCGTTTGCCTTATGTTGGTTAGATATTTGGTCACAGGCAAAGTGCTAAAGAGTACGGGAGAAGATAGGGCACTAATTTGTGTACATATCAATGGGTCTCCAACTCTCTCTGGACTGAAAATAGACTTCAGTTTGAGGAATAGAATCGATTAAGAGGTAATGTTTAAATATGAAATATGTTTACTTACTGCGATTTGTTCACCCATCAAAACAAAAAACACAGTATTTTCTCTTAAATCTCTTTCCTTCACGCGCAACCTACGATCCACATTGTCCCTCTTTTCAAACATTTCCCCTCCAGTTTGCTCGAGCATATGGAACCTAATGTTCGCGAGAGAGTTGGTGTCTGTATTATATTGCTCTATTGTACATATGCATATGAGTATGTTTGCCTATCCACACGCTAACACACATATACATGTCCAGAAGACCGTTTGTCGAGTTTTTACGAATTAAAGTGAATACATGAGCCGAGAGAGCGATCAAAAACGACCATCGCTTGAGCGAGGAGCAAGCCAAAGAAAATCGAAGATTGAGGGTTGTATCGCGACAATTTCGCATCTTATAAGTGGATGAGTGGTATTTTTTGACAACAAGCACGGGGGGACCAAATTTTGTGAGCTCTGCTTACAAGTAATGTCCACGTCTTATACAAATACCTGAAGCCTATGGCAGTGTGTTCATGTTGAAATCACTACTTTACTTGAGTTTTCTGAGATACTTAAAAATCTGCATCTACATGAGCCCTACATCCCGGACGGCGAAGGAATGCCATTCATAAATAAGGCTGATGGGCTGAGTATTTTTACATCAGGCTCATCTGGGTGCAGAGGCGCATCGACATTACGTGGAAATGCCTGTCGGATGAGCTAACTAGTAGGGGCACAATGGCACAGAGTCTTCCGGTAAAATAAAGTTGTGGTATCCCGATCTCTACCTTTCGTTTGCGCATGAGGTAATAGGCCGATAACACAGTACAACACATGATTTTGGACTCAATTCTGAGAACGGCACTTGAAAGTAGCCCCAAAATGAAGAAGTTCTGCATCACTCGTTTTGTCAAATTACATGCCATAATAATTTAAATCGATTTGAAGGTAGTAAGTATCGTATAGGGGAATTTGTCATGATTTGTCCCAAAACAATATATTCAATGACAAATTTTAACTTACTTCAATATGTCAACAAATTAGAGTTATCTGGTCGCAGGTAAATAAAGTAAGGTGTAATCAATTACTATCTTGCCGAGGGGTAGGATATAGGAACACTAATGGGTCATTGTCTTGTTGGAAAACACACCCTTAGATTAGGCCATAGAATCTCCTCTCTCCCTCTCTTTCACACTCACTGTACATGCTGCATGGAGGATGATGATGGAACAACGAAATTTTTTTTTTTGAATTACCCAGCATTAGCTAATAATATTCGGAAACCATATTGAAGCTCTGCTACGAAGCCCTGCAGGACATACCTGTGGAACTGATCACCATATTCATAGAAATGGCGAATTGGGTAGATAGCTGGTCAGTATTTGTTATAGGGTAAATTATAGGTATCTCGATGGGCTTAAAATGCCTAAGCGTGTTAGACAGAATGCTGTCTTGCAAAATACCTAACTTAACCTTATATTTTTGAGAAGCTGCAAATTGCACGACCTAGCTGGGATTATAAATCATTGTCACATTAAAAAATTAAAAAATGCAGTATATATTATATATATATTAGTACAACATTTTAACCATTCCCTTATTGCAAATGTATCATTTTTGCCTTGTTCCATACAAAGTATAAATTATCCAAAATGTTTATTAAATTTAGTCTCGTAGCCAATTTGTTCCAAAGTTTCTATTTCTCACATTTCAGTACGCGATTTCATCCTCTCTAATTATTTGCGTTAAGGACATCCAATAAATTCAGTTAGACAAAATAAAAAATTCCTACTAAATAATAAAATATGCTTAAAGTGTTTCCCTTAAGTGTCGTAAAGTGATGAAATTATCTCCAAATTGAATTCAGTTGCAATATTTATTTCACTTTGTAATACCAGCTTTGTCGCCGGCTTCCTCTTCTGCTCACTCACTTTCACTCTCATTCTCTGTACTTAAAGAAATTGATGTGTTCTTTTGCAGCCATACATATCGCCTTATTTGCGGACCCAGCACACCAGTGAGTGACCCCTGTTCTACTCTAAGTATTATTAACTTTTTTCTTCACTTCGCCATCAAATTGCACAAGAAAACCCTATTAGTTACTTGGCTATTCAATTTCTTGCTATATATCTATGTGTGAACGTAGTACTTTGCACAGCACAAGCACAAAGGGAAACTTATTTATTTTTATAGTTTTTTCTATCATTTGATGTTCTTAAGCTAACGTCATTTTACAAGTTCGTTAGTTATGTTGTAGTTGTTGTTGTTGTTCCTGCTATTGTTGATGTGGCGATACTTCCAAAGTAGCTGAACAAATGTGCGGCACCACGAAAGAAAAGTTGTGCCATCGCTAACTTTGTAATTTCATTTAATAAGTATTAACTCCTTATTACGCCAACATTTCATGTTTAACGTTAAACAATAGATACATTACGGAATTTTGTTAGCGAGCTGGCAAAGAAACGATGGACGACCCGTAATACTACAAGAAGATACAGCAATATACCCGGATCATGTCTATCAACATGCCAACATGTTATCTTCATTGTATTTTGTACTAATTAATAGTTTATATAGAATTTGGTTTGCGAGTTTAGTGTTGGGTATAGGTTTTTGTTGTTTTTGTTATTTTTTTGCTAATGAAAAACTAAATAAACAGAAAGCAGGAAACTAGAACGAAAACCCTCCAATAAAGCAGGGTAATGATAATGATAATGTTATCATGTTTGAACAGATAACCAACTACTAACCATTCACCAACCACCAAGTACTTTGGTCTCTGCCACCATTTGCCCTCTTTGACGTGCTGTACACGCTCATGTTTTAGCATAGCCAGAGTATTTACATTGGTTTCGGAAAAATAAAAGTACATAATTGTTATTTTATGAAGTTCAATGCATTATTGTGATTAGTTTTAGCACATGGGGTTGGTGGGTGGTGGTGATAAGTCAATTGTTAACACAACCCAAATCCTCGCTTTATTTCTAGAGAATTGTGTTAACACGCAACTCTGAAACCATGCAAGTGCTATTGAGGAGTATTTTTTTTTTTTTTTTGAGATACTTAAAACACGAAACTTTTTTATAACAATGTAAAACTACAAAATATATGAAGAGGAATGAGGTAAAACTAATAACATGTAATTTTGTCCAACATGACATTTTACAATTAAGTTATTCAAACAATGGAATTTCAGTTTAGTCGAAGGATACCATCTTACTTACCTTGAAAAGTTGTCGGCTGCTTATAAAGTTGGTTGGCTCCTATTCATTGATGTTGACTATCCTTTCGTTGAATTTGAAAACTTTAAAACTGTAATTAAAGCAAAATATTTATTCATTAGAAACATATTTATTGGAGGGCGTTATAAAAATAACATTGGGGCACTTCTTGTTACTAGACAATTTTGGTGAATTTAATAAGTATAACTTTCGTCAAAGTTTCGACTGATTAATAGATTTTTTAATATGTAATTTAAAAAAAACCAACAAAGTTTACTCAAAACCAGTACAGATATTTCCGAAAGCTGAGCTGACTGATAAATACCCTCAAGTTATTAAAATTAACAGATGTTTAAACGAAAATTTTTATGTTACATTTCAGAGTACAGCATTTTTCAGCTCATTGATTTGGGTCTCAATTTTGAGACTTGTACGTGAAAGTAGCCCCAAAAATACGAACTTCTGCGGAATACTTTTTGTAAAGTTAGCTGCATTAATAATTTAATGACCATACGAATTTTTTTCGCTCAAGGTGGATTTTCAGCATTTATTCTATATGTTAACGAGGTTATATCTCGGTATACTGTATGGAATATCTCTTTTGTGTCTGAAGCAAAGTTATATATATTGAATAGGCAAAAAAAAAATGCGGAATAAACCTATCCGTGCAAAAGTGCATCCAGTACCTAAAAATGTCAAAATACCCATTTTTTACCGTTAGCCTATAGGATGAAGGACATGAGCTCAGTTTTTTCTCTTAAAAATTTTTCCCAAACACAAGGATTTATGACTTTATATAATGAGAACATTGAGTGTTGCCTTAATTAGAAAGAAAACGTTATTTTGTTTCTTTTGTAAAAAAAAACTGAGAAATACCATCACCCTCTATAAGATATTGATGAAGTCTTGAGTTATTGAAATTAACCAATTTGTAATTAAAACCAGTTAGAAAGTTTCAGTCGGGAAATCCGACTTACATATACCCTTACCCTCAGTAAAACAAATAATTTTCTATTATATTGATATTATTACTCGATTTTTAAAGTGGGCGGAGTGGTACATTTGTATGGGAGGTACGAAAAGGGGTGTATCTAGGCTTCCAGATTTATTCTCCACAACTTTGTATTATAACATAACAAAATTCAGAATTTGGGTACGATCGTGTGTAGTGCATTGATATTATTACCCTATTTCTAAAGTGGGCGGAGTGGTACATTTGTATGGGAGGTACCAGAAGGGGCGTGTCTAGACTTCCTGATTTTTTCTCCAAAACTTTATCCTGCTTAAACTTTACCAAATTCAGAATATGGGCACGATCGCGGTCTTTTAATAATATTAATCGATTTCTAAAGTGGGCGGTACCAGATGTGTATGGGATGTACCAGATGGGGCGTGAATAGACTTTTTTTTCTTCCAAACTTTATCCTATTATAGCTTTACCAAAAATAGAATTTGGGTACGATCACGTTTGATTTATTGATATTATTCCTCCATCTCTATAGTGGGTGGAAAGGTAGATTTGTATGGGAGGTACCAGAAGGAGCGTGGCTAGGCTTTCAATTTTTTTTCCAAAACTTTATCCTGTTATAGCTTTACCAAATACAGATTGGGTACGATCCCGTTGGGTCTATTGATATTATTACTCGATTTCTAAAGTGGGCGGAATGATGTATTTGTATGAGAGGTACCAGAAGGGGCTAGGCCAATAACTCGTGCAAAATTTCAAAACATTTGGTTACGTCTTTCGAAAGTTATCGTGCGAGCCAGCCGGACAGCCAGACAGCCAGACAGACATACAGACAGACGGACATGGCTCAGACGGATTAAAAAGTCATGAATCGAATTTGGTTCAAAGAAACCTAGGGTCTAAAGTTACTCCTTCTATGTGTTACACTTTTGGGTCGTATCAAATGATATATACCCTCATCCCTAAGGGTGATGGAATAATAAAATACACTTGCCTTCATATACAGGAATAGTAGATAAAATACGGCAACTTACGTCGTAGGCAGTGCGTGTGTGTGTTTGAACGGTTGTCGAGAACTAGAATTTCATAGCAATTCGTTACCAATAACACTCCTGAATGACAAATTTTTCGACAGATTCCTTGTGTCTGAACGAGTCATTGCACTTAATGTCTTACGTATGAGTAATGAATCAAATTCCACATAACTCATACGGTCTGGAATAGGTAAACTTCATACCGCCACATAAAATGCTATCACATTAACAAATACCTTATTGCGACACAACAACGTTCGACTCACAATTACTAGGTCATTACAAAAAAAAACTAATTAAGATTATTTTTACTATTATTCCCAAAAGCCAAACCCCAATGACGAGATATAACCGTGTTAAAATATAGAAAAAGTGCTAAAAATCTACCACGAGCTAACAAATTGGTATGGCCATTATTAATTTTTAATGTAGCCAACTTGACAAAATGAATGATGCAGAAGTTCTTATTTTTAGGGCTGCTTTTAAATGCAATCCTCAGAATTGAGTTCCAAAATCTTGTGTTGTACTGTGTTCTCTTATCTCCCTGCTTGTGAAGCGTACACCGTTGGATATAGGGTTTGATCAGACGTATACAAACATATGGAAAGAATGTAGAAAAGGTTACAGGCAATACATTTAAAATTTTTTGATTCAATATTCCTAAGCATATGGTCATTTTGGGGGATTTAAGGTTTACGAGAGGGTCATTTGGTGTACCAACTGAGAACTAAAGAAAATTGTTACCAGTAGAGCCAGCACAACATATCCCCGGAAGGGCAACCTTAATGGCATGCCACCATGTGTCTTAGGAAGTAGATAACAGAAGTTACTGAAACTCAGCACAAACGCTCTTCTAGTGCTGTGGCTGTTGTCGGCTAACGCAAACGTTATAAGGACCGTGATTTAAGATAATGCATCTGGACTATTCGAACTCTATACGGAGGGGGTGCCTCTATCCAACTTGCGGATGTCCTCGATAAATACAAGGCTGTCATCACTGACGTACAGGCAATGAGATGGACGGGAGTGACCGAAAGTGACCGAATAACCTCTATTCGCAACAAGGCAAAATATTTTTACACAACGCTGATTTATGCACACAGCCAGACGGAAGAGGACATTCAAGATTCATTCTATAAGCGCCTGGAGGAAATATATGACCGTTGACCTGCACATGACATTAAAATTTCTCTGGAAAATTTAAATGCAATAATAGGAAGGTAAGATGCTCTTAGTGCTGCAGTCGGAAAATTCAGTCTACACAACAACAACTTCGATAAACGATTCAGTCTGATTACATTCGCGTCGACAAGAAGCATGTTAGTGAGTGAAACCGGACTCCTGCATAAAGTTATCCACAAGGCAACCTGGATATCTTACGATCAAAATACAAGAAACCAGGTTGATCACGTGGTAATTGATGGAAAGCATGACTTAAGCGTTATGGAAGTGCGTGTGATACGCGGTGCAAATATTGACTCAGATCAGCATCTAGTTGCAGTCAAGGTACGCCCGCGTTTAAGTAGTGCTAAAAGTGCACGTAACCAAACGCAAAGGAAGCTAAACATCTTAAAGCTGCTACCACTGAAATAGCCAATGCCTACTTCAACCAACTCTCTCAATTACTTTCAACAAACCCCCCTAGTTCTGATAGGGCTGACACACAGCCCTTGTAACATAAAACCGTACTGAGTTATACAAAACCACGCTTAGACAAGCTCTGGTACGTAGAAGAATATCGCGAATTGTCTGAGGAAATAGATGCTGTATACAAGGCAAAACTTCAGCCAATGGCAATGCGTGCGGTGACGTAGCGTTCTAATGAAAAGAGGAGAGAGGTGACTCGTCTCTTCAAGCGGATAAAGCGTCTGTGGAAGAAAAGAAAAAGCGTCTCTATCGCAAATTACAGGGATAGAGGTGAATTCCGAAAGTTCTACCAAAACGTGAAAAGCAAAGGTTTTGAAACAGGGATCGGCACCTGTAAGGGCAGAGATGGAAATCTGGTCACGGACATTTAGAGTGTGATGCAAATATGGCAGGAACACTTTCATTCTTTGATCGTTCCCAAAGGTTGTATAAGTGATAAAATCACACCAATCATTGACGACGAAGCCAAAATAAGATCAGCACGGTAATTGCACGGCTTTATAATAACGAAGCTGCGGGAGCCGAATGATTGCCGGTGGAGTTTTTAAAGCCGGCGGCGTTGAGCCGGCATCTAGAATGTACCAGCTCATAAAAAAACGACTAAAGGGTTTGTATCAACTACAACGGCATCAGCCTTTTACCCATCGCATTCAAGGTCCTGTCTAGTGTGTTATGTGAAGGACTAAAGCCCAAATACAGTTCGACCCCTACTGTCTGTCCATCGATTACAATGCTGCATTCGATAGCATTTAGCTGAAATTATTAGATAGTATGACTAAGTATGGAATCCCCGCGAAGCTTATACGACTTTGCGGGATGACACCAACTGATACGAAGTCTTGAGTGAAAATTGGAAAAATTGGGCGTAGGAGGGGCGACCAAAACGTCATTTGATGGACCAGTTGAAAGAGCTGTTATCTAAGCTTGGTGTGACGAACTATATATGGTGCGCAAAATACCGAAGCGAAAAGGGGTTTTACTGAGGTTGTGGGTATTACAAAAAGATAACAAAACTAACAAGCTTAAATATCCTTCAGGTCATTTTGTATTGGTGGTGCCAAAAGGGGTGTGGCAAAGGTTTTGGTTTAAAATAGTCTAAAGGGTTTATCTACTTATACTACCATCAAATAAGAAGTGGAAGAACTTACAAAAAATATATGAATGTGAAAACGTGGTGGTCATTTGTATGGGAGACATCAAAAGGCGTCCGTCTAATGTTTCGATTTTCTGAGCTTTTGAGTAATATGTCAAGATAACAAACTAACCAAATTTATATATCCTCCAGGCCATTTTGTCTGGTAGGTACCGGAAAGGGTTGGCGTATATAGTCAATATCTCACTCCAAATGTGACTGAATTCAGTGAGCGTACTTTCAAGAAAAATATGTTCGTAAAACTATGTGGATGCATTCGGTCATATGTAGAGGAGTTACTAGAAGGGGTGTGGCAAATGTTTTGGTTAAACTAATTAAACTAACCATATTTAAATATCCCCTAATTGTCCGTTTGAATGCTTTGGTTTAAATATTTTAAAGAAATAATTATTTTGTGAGGTACCAGAAAATAACGGGATAAACGCCGTTACTTATTTCTCCCTTAGTCCCACCAGCGCTGATTTTATTTATTAATTTAAGAGTCAACTAATTGTTCCGAATTGTTCAGACGTCATGAGGCGGAGTGTCTTAAATCAGGACATATAGGTATAATAGGCATAATAATGACATTTTCAGGCCTTTCCTTCAAATTACCTACTCATTTCTTTTCAATATAGATTGAGATTGGGAGGCAAGACGCCTAGTTGAGTCAATAATATAAAGGGATACACGCAAAGTTTTTAAACTCACCTTTTCACTACGGAATTGCCACGAATATCAATGCGATAACGCCTATTATTCGACCAATTGTACAACTTCGCCGTTCATCTTCATCCTGACTTGAAATTTCTCAATCGAAGGCAATGACCCTGAAAATGTCTTACAGTGTAATCATTCGTATGAGAAACTGTTCGATTTAGTTTCGTTTAGTTTAGTACGGGATCACAAATGGTCTTAAGACTTTGGTTTTAAGACACATCCCTCTCCATCCATTATGTTACTATATTCTCTGCTACAACTGTCGTCCTTATTCATCATGTAGTTTCGTTAATCTTTTTTTTTTTTAATTCGTAATACATAAATTTTTCAATTCGCCTTTATAGTTATACTCATTTTTCCATAATCCCCTTGAAACCTATATATAAACTTTTAGCATTCAAAAATTAAATCCAATGCACAAAGATCATGCTGAAACTATATTTCGGCAACTTAAAGTCTTAACTATAAACTAGCTTTGGCAACATAATGAATTCCTGTGAGTATCTTTTCATTTTGGGGTGTCCTTTTATTGTTGCGGCACGTTTTGCCATTTATTTCGACCCACAAATAATTGCTACAAAATGCTTTCGTTCATCTTCTACGCTTTTTCTTTTGCTAATTCTGATTAAGACCTCTTATGCACACAGTACGTGAATCTTCTATCACGACTACTCCAACTCTTTTGTGCCGCAGCAACAATGAAACGTTACTGTCGTCCATCTCGAGTAGAGAAAGCCTGCAGAAAAAAAAGTCAATAGAAAATTATACATTTTGTTTGACAAAATTACCTTAGTCAAGGGAAAACAGGAGACGCAAAAAAAAACAAAATGACCAAGAACAAAACTATCACAGGAAGTAAAGGAGCAAATGAAGGAGAAAGAAAACAACTTTGTGACCATTACCATGAAGCCAGAACATACTAATGCAATTGTTAGATACAGCTCAACGCACACGCACGGACACCAACAACACAAATGTGATCACTTTAACAGTAGCAAGAAACCCTGCCACTGGAGACGAGTGTAAACTACAAAAGGCTTATAATACGTGCACCATTTCTGAGTGTATGTATGTCTTATTGTAGTCCATACAATTGTGTTGGCACTGCTGTAAAGTGAGAAAGGTGAGTGAGAGTGCCAATGTGTGTGTGTGTGTGTGTGTGCGTGTGGGGCTGTGTGTGCGACAGAGTGAATGAAATTGTGTCGTGCCGTATGTGAGAAACCATTCATTAACATGTCACGTAAATACATGGGAAAACAATCTAATGGTTTGCTTATGATTTTTATCTCTGCCAAAGGAACAAAACAACAGCCACAACAATGGACAAGAGCTGGCTTCGAATAAACACCCATGTCAACTCGACCGGAAAAAAACCTTAAACATGAAATCAACACATTTCACGTAGAATATTCATTTGAAAAGTGACCACAAAACATAATACACACACACACACACCCGCATACACTTACATACAAGTAGCCGTTTCTAAACCACTAACTGCAAGGACTCGGCCACTCATATCCCACCCTCCCAACAATTCCTGTGGCAAAGCAAATAATACTTACCCACTCCACAGCAAATCGACTTTGATCCAAAGGCAAAATCCATTTGGTTTATACACGTCTTCAGCATTTAATTTATACAATTCAATAGATAGCAACAGCAAAAAAAAAAAACCTAAAATAGCATTCAGTAGGGGAAGCCAGTCAAAGGCCATTTCAATTGATCGCAGAGAGTGTATAAGAGATATAATCGAAGAAATGACATGACACAGACAAAAAGATACAGACAGCCATAGCAGGCAAATATGATTGAAGGCAATTTTGTAATTAGAAAAAAAAAACAACGATGTATTAATGATATGGATTTTCTTCGATTTGACTTTGTCAACAAAGGCAGATAAATGATAAATGGTTTTGAATTTGTGTGTGAAACGGTGACAGATATAAGGTATTAGGTGTAATACCTGTCGCTTAGGCAATAAGTAATAATTGTTTTGTAAGTAATTCGGCGGTATTAATGCAATAGGATAAGGATAAGGATAAGGATAAGGATAAGGATAAGGATAAGGATAAGGATAAGGATAAGGATAAGGATAAGGATAAGGATAAGGATAAGGATAAGGATAAGGATAAGGATAAGGATAAGGATAAGGATAAGGATATGGATAAGGATAAGGATAAGGATAAGGATAAGGATAAGGATAAGGATAAGGATAAGGATAAGGATAAGGATAAGGATAAGGATAAGGATAAGGATAAGGATAAGGATAAGGATAAGGATAAGGATAAGGATAAGGATAAGGATAAGGATAAGGATAAGGATAAGGATAAGGATAAGGATAAGGATAAGGATAAGGATAAGGATAAGGATAAGGATAAGGATAAGGATAAGGATAAGGATAAGGATAAGGATAAGGATAAGGATAAGGATAAGGATAAGGATAAGGATAAGGATAAGGATAAGGATAAGGATAAGGATAAGGATAAGGATAAGGATAAGGATAAGGATAAGGATAAGGATAAGGATAAGGATAAGGATAAGGATAAGGATAAGGATAAGGATAAGGATAAGGATAAGGATAAGGATAAGGATAAGGATAAGGATAAGGATAAGGATAAGGATAAGGATAAGGATAAGGATAAGGATAAGGATAAGGATAAGGATAAGGATAAGGATAAGGATAAGGATAAGGATAAGGAGTGGCACTTTTGTATGATAGGTCCCAGAAGGGTCGTGAATATTATCAATATCTCTTTCATACCATACGACATACCAAAAAAAGTCAACAAAAAAAAAAATTTAAAAAAAAACCAGGGATGTATAATTTTTTATGAAAGAAAAAGTTCTGCATTATTCGTTTTGTCAAGTAACATGCCATAATAATTTAATATCGATTTGATGTAAGTTAGTAGCGTATAGGGCAATTTGTCACATTTTAGGTTCTTTTGTTACGTTGTTTTATGGTGGCGTATGATTATCAGAAGTAATATTTCACGTAAATCATACGCCACGAAGTACAACACTTTTATTGTAACTGCTACAAAATAAACCCAGTTCAAATTCATTTGATGAATGGAAAAGTGAATCTGTTGATTATGTAGGGAAACGTTATATGAACAGATTAAAAGAATTGTAATTCTTAATTTTTTAAATTGTTTTCAGCTAAATCGGACTAGTGGTTCTCGAGTTATGTCAAACGTGTGGAAAATTACACTATACGATACTTACTAACTTCATATCGATACTAAATTATTATGACATGCAACTTGACAAAACAAATGATGCAGAATTTCTACTCTTTGGGCTACTTTCACGTGCAGTTTTCAGAATTGAGTCCCAAATCAATGAGCTAAAAAATTTTGTACTGTGAAATGGAAATAAATTTTCAAGATTTATAAATGTTGTTCTTGTCTATTTTGTTGACAGGTAATTAGGCAAAGTGTCTGAAAAATAAGTCAAACATACACATGACAGCTGGTTTTACAGTCATTTTTGTCGATAGTTCTTACAACTAAATGAATACACTCTATATTATTGTTTAGCCATTAAAACATTTACAAATATCTTACAATATCTGTTGGTGGACATATTTTTATATGTGAAATATACATCTGTATTACTATTTTATTCTTATTGTTCGTACTTGTAGGGCATTATAATTGACATTCAAATACAGAAAGTACTTTTTGGAAATGGAAAAATATTTTAGCAGCATGAACTTGTAAAATTTTTTAATTAATCCATATTAAAACTTATAACATACTACCAGTACTTGACACTTTAAAAATATGAGAGCCTTGATGCGACCACTCAAATATCCCAAGTAATAAACCCTTAATTTGATCGATGTTATCAAACGCAATAGTTTCACATCTCTAACTCTTAGTCCTTACGTATGTTACAAGCAAAACAAATTGAGAAACTCCACTTCTTTACACAGCATCGATTTCAATTGCTACAGCCTCTTTTTAATATAACAAAATCCAATCTAATGAAGTTCAAGTACCACCACAGCTTGCACTTTCCTACCCCAATTATTTCTCAGGGAAATCAACCAACCAGTATTTGTTACAGTTATATCAAATTCCATCTCAATGTTTTTGTGCTCTTAAAAATATAGATTTTTTAGCAAACACCCACTTGCTATAACTATTGGTCTGAACTGGATTCAATCCTTTTGTTTCACCCTCAAATATTTATTTACAAGTTGTAATATCTGTGCAACCTGTTGCTACAATTTCTCCTCGGTCAAACCATTTTTCTTTGCATCAGATAAGTGTACGACATTTCAAAGCCATCCAGATGTTGTTGGCAACACGAAAACCTACACTTGACTGAACCTTGAAATCTGATTTCTGGTTTCAGTCATTGTGTATATGTTGCGCTTCCCCTTATCGTTGGTTCATAAAGTCAATTCTGGCTAAAAACTGATATATGTGTGGCAAGTAGCAGTACATACACATACAGCGTTAGGACTATACCACTACCCTAGTATTTTATAGTTGTAGTAAATTTTATATACTGAAACAGTTTGTTGTTTGTCATGTGTGTGTGTGCCTGTGATATCGCTGGCTGTCCATAAGAGCAGCAGCACAATGAAACAAAAACAACAACACAAATAGAAAAAATGTTCTGGCAAAGTGGCTAAAAACTTTTCAACGCTGTACATGAAGTGAATTGGAAAAAGGGCAAGTTTTTGCTGTCGAATTTATTTCGATTTGATTATTTCTTTGAAAGTTAACCCCTTTTCGCTATGGTTGCAGACAGAAACACGGATGGTTGATTACCGACAGTTATTGTGTTGTTGCCCATGGTATGGTAGTAACAATACCAACATTGGCAACACTCTTACTAATGGAGGTGGCATGTAATTTGATGATTATTATGGTGGCAAAGACTAAGAGTGACTGCTTTTTTAAGCGTATTGAAAACACAGATAAGGCAAAGCAAGCAGGGGAAGCGTAGACCATGATAGGTGTGATGATTTGTTTGCTCTGGAGCACATTTTAGTACATGGCAAAAGTTGCCCTAATTTTTCTTATAAAATGGTGTATATGCCGGTGGAATTAAAATTCATACTGGGAATTATTTCCGAATTACTTTGAAGATAATACCCTTGCCTTATTCAACGTTCAAATTCAACCTATCGAAATAGTTCGAAAGTTCACTAAGGTAATCATTTACATTGGCGTATGTAGTTTCTGCCTATGGACCAGGTTATATCACAAAGTACAACACATGATTTTGGGACTCAATTCTAAGAACTACACGTGAGAGTAGCCCCAAAAAGATCTGCATCATTCGTTTTGTCAAGTTACATGCCATAATATATTAATATCGATTTGTAGTTAGTAAGTATCGTATAGAGGTATTTGTCTCGTTTTAGGCTCTTTTGTTATATTTTTATATAGTGGCGTATGATTATCATAAGTAATATTCCACGTAAATAATACGCCACGGAGTACAACAGTTGTATTGTAACTGTACTGTGTCATACGCATATAAAAGAAGAAGCCTGCCATTTCTCAGAAGAGATAATGTCCGATAAATTAGAATGTCAGCAACTTATCTGCAAAGATTTGGGTCGAAATCAAGCTTTACTTATTTAAAGACAATACCTTTCTGTCAAACGAATTTGAAAGCCTTTACAAAGCCAAGGCCCTCCGCAATCGTGGTATTTGAAAGTATTTGAAAAGTAATTTTTTGATTTGGCCAGAGCCCCGGACGGGAATCGAACCCGGCACCTTCGGATTGCTAATCTACGTTGCTTACACTGAGCTATGTGAGCAAGTGCAACATCGAATGAACTGACGTGAAACCAAATTGATTGTCCTTGGGAACTCTTTTACCCTCCATAGTGACCCTCCCTTATTCGGGACAAAATATAGTGTTTAAAGAAGTTGGCCAATGCCGATACCATTGATATCGGTCGGTAATTCCCATAGCGCTTAGGATTTGACCCCGTCTTTAAGACAGGAATCGTAACAGACTCCTTTAGGGTAAGTTGAGGCAGGTTGAGGTTGACCATAAAGTCTTAAAGAACATAGGCGTCTTTTTAACGACAAAATCCAGGATACCATTAATCCCCATTTGATATTCGGTTAGGTCTTCTTCGCAAAGCCCTACCAATCTCACCAGGTTTTATAAAACCAAGCTGGTTCCACTTGTCATCACCGTGCTGTCATTTTAATGATGACCACGTTCGAAGTGAATAAGCCATCTTTTTGCATCACAAGTCCTGTCAGCATTTCCATGAAGCCGTTAAATGCCAGTCTCACAGTTTCGACACAGGTGTCAACCTCAGTGAGAGTAACATTCGTTTTCGTTGACAGTAAGTGTCCTACCAACTTCTAATCTAAAACTACGTTAAACCTCGTACCTGCTTGGCCATTACCTATCCAGCCATCCCAACCACCATCTTATGGATAGGCTCCCACCCCCCAGGCAGGTCAGGAAAGAACTTCATGATCTAGAGCGCGAGGTCCAACGTTACAAGAGGGAGCCTTTAGATCAAGGAGCATTTCACGCCGGCCTAGCGGACAATCACTCGGACGCAGTCGTCGAAGCCGTGAACAACTATAGAGTAAATGTCGTGCTCAAGGAACACCCTTCATCAGTGGCTTCAGAGAAAAAGGTATTACCGCCGCAGACAAGAGTTGTTTTGGCCCAACTAAGCTCTGGCTGGTGTAGCCACCTCAATTCGTACTGAGCAACAAGTAATGGCAATACGTCGAATTCTTGTCCCGCTTGCCACCAGGGACCACACGACAAACTACACATGTTCGACTGCCCTGCCAAACCAACTCAGCTTATTCCACCTTCCTTGGCCTGAAAACAGCAGGAAATACTACGCAAGGCAAACGGATTAACACCAAATGGACAATAAGACACATATACTGCTACAACAACAACAACCAATTTCACCGCCGTATGGTCAGGTTCAAAATTTAATGTGCGTTATCTACCTCGTGGCACTTATTCTTGTTGGACCATCAGTCCGTACCACGTTGGAACAGCTGAGTAGAAACTCGTACAATTTCGCATGTTTATGGTTTGTATTAGCTCCCCCAAAGCTAATATGCTTGGCATTAGGGTTCACTTCTACAACTAAATACCCATCACCAGCAGAAACCCAAAGGGGCTCAATGTCCAGGGCATCATGTGATCAGTGGTACAATAACATCCAAGTTCAGTAAAATCCTTTCATGTGCAATGTTAGTTTTAACCAGTAAGAAAGTTTCAGTCGGGCAATCCGACTTACATATACTATCACCCTCAGTTGAACAATAAATTTTGTATTATACTGATATTATTACTCGAATTCTAAAGTGGGCGGAGTAGTATATTTTTATGGAAGGTACCAGAAGGGGCGTGTCTAGACTTCCTAATTTTTTTCCAAAACTTTATCCTGTTATAGCTTTACAATGTACAGAATTTGGGCACGATCGCGTTATGCCTATTAATAATATTAATCGATTTCTAAAGTGGGCGGTACCAGATGAGTATGGGAGGTACCAGAATGGGCGTAGCTAAACTTTCTGTTTTAATCTCAAAAAACTTATTCTGCTATAGGTTTACCAAATAAATAATTTGGGTAGGATCGCATTGGATTTATTGATATTATTACTCCATCTCTAAAGTGGACGGAAAGCTACATTTGTATAGGAGGTACCAGAAGGAGCGTGTTTTGGCTTCCGGATATTTTCTCCAAAACTTTATTCTGTTATATCTTTAATAAATACAGAATTTGGGCAAGATCGCGAGAGGTGTATTGATATTATTACTCCATCTCTAAAGTGGACGGAAAGGTACATTTGTATAAGAGGTACCATAAGGGCCGAGTATAGACTTCCAATATTTTTCCAAAACTTGTTATAACTTAACAAAATACATAATTTGGGTACGATCTGTTCGAGTATATTGATATTATAACTCCATCTCTAAAGTGGGCGGAGTTTTACATATGGGAGGTACCAGAAGGGGTCTGGCTAGACTTTAAATTTTTTTTAAAAACTCTAAATGTAGAATTTGGGATCGATCGAGTTTGATGTATTGATATTATTACTCGATTTCTAAAGTGGGCGGAATTGTACATTTGTATGGAAGGTACCAGAAGGGATGTGGTCATGTAGCCCATTTTCAGTACCGTAACTAGTTTTGGAGAAATATTAACTCGTGCTAAATTTCAAAACATTTAGTTGCGTCTTTCGAAAGTTATCGTGCGAACCAGCCGGACAGCCAGACAGACGGACAGACAGACAGACAGACAGACAGACGGACATGGCTCAAACGACTTAAAAAGTCATGAATCGAATTTGGTTCAAAGAAACTAAGTCACTCCTTCTATGTGTTACACTTTTGGGTCGTATCAAATGATATATACCCTCATCCCTAATATTGGTGGTATAAAAAGCACCGCCCTATTCTGCTTATAGACCACAAATCCCTAAAAATCCAATAGATGGCGAGTTGTAATTTTTTTGTTCCGCCATCAAAACTATATCCGGTTTATATGATTTGCCTTAAGAACTTTTAAATTTTAAGGTTCGTGATGATGGTGGAGAAGTCAACACAAATAGCGTTGACGAACAATGATCGTCGATCATATTGTCGAAATGACGTCATCAACCTTACCAGCTGTTACATATTGCGCCACAATTCTAGAATAATACAAAATTTCCAATAGTAGAATATAACTAACTAACTGTTATTTTCATATAAATAAAAAAAAGCTAAATAAAACGAAGATTTTGAAAAAAAATTAGATACTTTTTAATTTGGATCCATTCAAAACTTAGATTTCACATAAACAGAGTTTACACAGTAGCTGGCTAATATACAAAATAAAGTTACAGTTGCTCTGTCTGCAATTAATTCATCTCGCACTTTTGGTCGTCCAGCATTTCTAACTTAACTAATGCACTATGCCTTTCGTATTCTCACAGTCAAAACTAAAGCCTTTCTAGTTAACAAAGGATACAGTACACCGACATCGGTCAAATGCTTACTATCGCTCTCACAAATCTTTTAAAGCAACCATTTAAAGTCATTGGCAACAACGAACAACTTTCCCGCATATCTAGTAAAATTGTTTCGTATTTGCTTTTCAAACCTTTAAAATGACCTGAGTCAAATATACACCACCCACACACACACACACACTCACCCCCCAAAAAGGAATATAACACAAAAACTTTCCCTTTGTTGATTTGATTGAACCCTGTCAGAGACCTGCTGACAATTCGTATAAACAAAAATCAAATTACACTTTAGAAAATACAAATACATAGTACAATATCTGCACATATTTGTATTTATATTTACCTTTTTTCTTGGAGGAGAACCTAAGATGTACACAACCATAGATGAAAGTACGAAAAGAAGCCAAGTTCTTAACGAAGAATATTTCAACATTTGTTCTTGATTAAATTTTTTTCTTTTCGTGTGCTTACAAATGCTGTGAAAAGTTTTTCTCTTTTTACTTTTCCATGTGAAACGAATGCACGTGTCCTTGCGACTGGAGAGGACTAGCAAAAAGAGAGCGGGTGTTTAAAAGTAGCTAAAAAGATGAGAAATTTCAGGAAAGGAAGATGTTTAAAAAGTAAATATTGAATCAGTTGCCAATTAACTTCCATTCACTATATTAAATCTCTGTATATATTTGAAAGTGTTCATATACATCTATATAAATATATATGTATATTTACTACCATAGAACACCTGTAGACTAAGGCGAAGTACGTCTTGGCCGCATTATTGTGTACCCTGCTTGGTGGGGGTATGTTGGTACGAATAAATGTAAATTGTGTATCGATTTTAGCGTTAGTGATTACAACACGGGGTAGACGTTTGGTGTTGCACAGCGATGTCATCTAACACAAGCCTCTGTCATCCAGTGTGGAGTATAAACGAGCGACGGAAGCAATGTCAATTAACATGATGGACATTTTAACACACAACGTCTTTAAATAGAAGCTTTTGAATAGAATAGAAGCATTTTTCGGGAAATTAATGACAATGACGTTATGCAATCAAACTTGGTGGCAAATTATAGTTGACTGTAGTTTAATGACAGGCGCAGGACGCTGTTTATAGCAGTTTTCTGAGGGTTTTTTTGACCATCACTCTTAGGGATGATGGCACATATCATTTGAAACGAGAAAAAGTGTAACGCATTTAAGAGTTGGACCCCAATTATCTTAATACAAAATTTGTTTCTGGACTTTTTAAGACGCTGGTGGGCATGATAAGTCGAGTAACTCTTAACTGATCCGTATGGAAATTTACGGGTATTCATATTTTCTAAAATTAAGTAATGGGATTGTTAACTGGCAGCGTAGCCCCACCCTTTCTGATACCTCCTATACATAAATAACGTCTGTATAAAGATGTCAGGGAAGGAAATATGCTCTTGGTTCTGCAGTCAGAAAATTAAGTATATACAGCCAAACCTCGATAACTTAGTCAAACTTAATCATGTACACAGAAGACACACAAAGATATCTATAAAGCAACCTGCAGTTTTCCTGATCAAAGGACTTTTAACAAAAATTACCTTTTTGTAATTCATGGGACCGGCCGTGGCATAGTGGTTAGAACACGCGACTACCATGCGGGAGATCGCAGGTTCAAACCTGGCTCCAGTCATCTTAAAATTAAAAATTTTCTTTCATTGTCGGCTCCCCTCGAATGTTGTTGACAGCAACTTCGCAGTATTAAGTGTCGAGTCAATCGACGTGTCCAGTAAGAGCTTCTAAAACAGTGACGTTCGCATTCGTCTATAAACATGTAGGTGCCGTTAGTTGTGAATCTACAAATAGAAAGCGTGTTAATTCACAACATCGCGAGAAGCTATCCCATTCCTCATTCATGGGGTGCAAAGGGAAATTAAGTAGTAAGTAGTAATTCATGAAAGACATAGTTTAAGCTAAATGGTTCTCGTCTTAGTTGCAGTCTAGGTACGCAAAAGATACATAGTGCCAAAAACGCACTTAACCGTACATTGCGTAAGAATTTAAACTTAACAAGACTGCATACCACCGAGATGATCAATTTAATTCCACCAAACTCTCTCATTTTTTGCAAAGAAACGCCCCTAATTCTGATGTTTCTCACATATAGTGACGTACTTGAACAAGTCCCGGTACGATGAAGAATTTCGCGTTTTGTCTAAAGATAAGGTAGTACTACAGCCAATGGAAGTGCTAGCTTTGCCGACACATGCAGAGAAGTCATCTCTTCAGATGAAAAAGTAATCTATGAAGGAGAAGAGAGGGCGAGGATATCGAATCATACAGAGAAAGAGGAGAAGCCCATAAGTTTCATCAAAATTTTCAAATTTCACACTACGACAAATCCTGAAAATGACCTAAGAAATGCATATCGACACATCACTACAGTTTGATGAGTTTATTAACCTGACACGAAGTCTTCATTGAAGATAGACAAAAATCTGACGGAGCCAGTTCATACCAAGCCATGTTTCGGACATAGCGATAATCAATTAGTGATTTTGTCAACCATGTCATATAAACTTAAAAAAAAAAAAAGATTAATTTCCCTTTGCACCCCATGAATGAGGTATGGGATAGCTTCTCGCGTTGTTGTGAATTAACACGCTTTCTGTTTTTAGATTCACAACTAACGGCACCTACTTGTTTATCGACGAATGCGAACGTCACTGTTTGAGAAGCTCTTACTAGACATGACGATTGAATCGACGCTTAATACTGCGAAGTTGCTGTCAACAACATTCGAGGGGAGCCGACAATGAAAGATTTTTTTTTTTTTTTTTTTTTTGTAAGATGACTAGAGCCAGGTTTGAACCTGCGATCTCCCGCATGGTAGTCGCGTGTTCTAACCACTATGCCACGGCCGGTCCCCAACCATGTCATATTCATACGGAAATAATCGGCTCCACGAAAAGCCCCCCAATGAAATAACCCCCAGGAAATAACCCCCAATGAAATAAACCCCAAAAAATTGGAAATAACACCCAAAAACAGTGAATGAAATAACATCCAAAAAAAAAATGAAATTAACCCCAAAGCGAAAACGAAACAACCCCCAATATTTGGGAGTTATTTCATATGAAATAACACCCAATGATGAAAATGAAATAACCCCCAATGAAATAAACCCCATCAGCAACAAAAATGAAATTATGCCCAAAATTCATAAAAGAGTCAGTTTCACTAAGAATTTCATGAAGTCAATATGGACCAACAGCAAAGTCGCAAAATTATTGAAATGAATCGTGTGGATCGTAGATCGTTGTAGCCCTGCTCTACTTTTGCAGTTCGGAAGACAATTTGCCTTTTACGTTTGGCCTTTACACAACCACCTTCAGTGTTCGCAAGCAAATCAAACTCTCTGCTTTTATTGAATTCTTCCTTTTGAAAAACTCTTACAAATTTAAAAAAAATTCCATTCTTAGATATCAGTTCGTTGATTTTCTATCCGTCAATATGAACACAAATGGAAATATCTGTAAACATTCAAAAGTTATTGTAATATATTCACAGGTTAAAAGTTTTCTTGTAAAAGGCCTATTTTTATATAATTATAACCCCTAAAAACCAACAGCTTTAAAAATGAAATAACCCCCAAAATAAAAAAATGAAATAACACCCAAATTATATACGGTATGAAACAAGCCCCAAATTTAAAAAATTGGTTGGGTGTTATTTCATTGGAGATTATTTCATAATTTGAAAACCCCAAATGAAGAATGAAATAATTCCCAAAGAAAAATGAAAAATGGCCCAAAAAAATTGGGAGTTATTTCATATGAAATAACACCCAAAAATGTATGAAAAAAATTTGGGGAATATTTCATTTCTCGTTTGGGCGTTATTTCATTGGGGGGCTTTTCGTGGAGCCGAAATAATCATGCGGAAATCTGCAGTAAACTGGACGGGTACCATCTTTAATAAAAGTCACAGGCACGTATACGATGTTGTAGATTTTGAGGACTGATGAAAGTTATGGCGGCTTTTTTAAGTAAAGAGGTCTTACCTTCGGGCTTGTATTCATGTCCCGTCTACCGGATTTCGTGTAAAGCGGTTATGTCTATACTGTGTTCAAACTTTCCAGGTGCATATCCTCACATTTTGGGGTTCCATTTTATTCTTTTATTCTCTATTTTCATTGCAATAGTTCAATCGTTGAGCTTTACCACGACACACACTGGGGATTTTCCGGAAAAAAGTGAAATTGTCAACATACTCTTTATGCAATATGCAGTGGTATTTTTAAATTTAAGACTAAATGGTACAATCAAATCAAAAAGAATTACTTGGATCTGACTGCTAGTTTTTTTTTAAAGCCGTTTCAAAGTCAGTACTTTATGGTTTACAGAACTAACTTAATATAAACCTAAGATTTTAAAGACGAATATTATCTTACTATGTGAGCTAAAGGTTTTCTTTTTATTTTTTATTTTATTTATTTATAAGTAGGATATTTCAATATACTAAAATTGACAAAATAAACTCTGCTGACCCTTTCGTTTTTTTTATTTTTTTATTTTTATGAACATATAACAAAAATCCCTTTTTCTCCAAACATTTGGATCTGCACTTTCAGCTGTACGTGCCTGCAGTTGGAAATCACTACTTATACATTGTCTCATATCTGCTTTTACACTTTTAATCAAATTCAAGTGCATCCAGTTGCACCTTTCAATAAAATTAATATTTTTTATATTTTATATTATATTTTGTATTTTTTTTTAATTCAAAGAGAACATTTTAAAAGAAGTTGTGTTATTACAAAAATGCGCATGATTGCGCAAATTTATTGCCCAATGTGCATTGCTATAAAATGTTCAATAAATATGGATAAAAGTACTGAACGTACATTCGGTTAAAAAAAAAAATTTATATGAAAAACCCGTTTTGAGTTATATGGGCGCTATATGATGGGCGTGGCCGATTTTATTGAAACTTTCTGGACATTTTCATTTTGTAAATTGTAATGTCTGTGCTAAATTTCAACACAGTCGGAATAAGGGAACAAATTTCGTATGAAAAATTCATTTTGAGTTATATGGGCGGTATATGATGGGCGTGGCCGATTTTGATAAAAATTTATATTTTTCTTAATAGCGTTAAGAGAATGCTCGGTCATCACTCTAGGAGCACTCCTTATAATTTTTTCACTCAAATGTATGAAGACGTCCCCACTGTGCGACATCGACGTAACTAAATGTGTCAGAATTTAATGACTTCGATGGCTGTGACATGTTGCCAGGATAGATGTAAATACTCCAGCGAGAAAGCTATTTGGTGGCGATCCTAAAGGTCGGCGCTGAGCAGGGAGAGCCAAACTTCGTCGGAAGAATCAAGTGGCTATTGACTTTATTCTAAATAAGAACACAACCTGATTAATATACGGTCATAGAGGGAAAAATAATTGCCTTATAGCTTTATAACAACATCGAAGTGGTTAAGCGCGTCTAAATAAAGCGAATGACCGCTTGTAGCAGTAAAATGATAAATAATTTTGTGACCTAAAGCAAAGTTGTTTTTATAGCCATATAACATATGATAGGAGAAAAAGTTTAATGCATTAAGGTGACGTGTAAGATCCCAACGCGTTTCAAAGACTTTTTAGGACGATTGAATCATGTACGTCTGGCTTGCTGGCTGGTAGGTAGGACAACTCCCGAAATATGTAACTAAATCTTTATGGAAAATATATTGTGTTAATATTTTTCAAAATTACGGAATGTGTTTGTAAATGGACGGAATGATCCCCCCCATTCTTGTACCTCCTATACAAAACGAAACTCTTCAACAAAACTAAAAACAAAAACGTAATTCCCCTTTACAACCCATGAATGAGGTATGTGATAGCTTTACATGTCCTTGTACATTTACACGCTTTTTATTTGTAGACTCACAACAAACAGCTCCTACTGTTTATAGACGAATGCGAAAGTCAGCACTTTGATAAGCTTTTACCATACAATCACTGCTTAATTGTTGTAGACAAAATTGAGAGGGTCGGCGATGGAAGAAATGTAGATGAGTGAGACAAAACCATGGATCTTCCGCAAGGTACTGGCGTCATGCCACGGCTGACCCCCACAAAAAAAGTTATCTGCTCCAAGGAAATTTAGGCAAGATGGGTCGTACTTCCAATAAAGGCGATAGTTAAAATTTTCTAGTATGTCTGTGATATCCAATCGTTTGTCATAATAAGGCAAATAGATAGATTAATATCGTATATTGACGTTACTTATGCATATTTCACCGTTTCGTTGAATGAAGCGAATTTGACCACTGAGCCTATTCACCACAACACTTGGAAAAGTCATATGAACCATACGTTTGTTCTTACAGCGGGTTATCCATTTTGTGGCTGGAATATCTCCGGTATGGCAAGGCTGTCAGCTGCTAAATATCTGTCATATGAGGTATAATTTATTAAGTAAAAGTTTTTCCATTTACGAATATGGTTCAAACGAAATTACTTTTCGAGCATTATGGGATGATTATGGTCGTCATAATCGACCCACTGTGGAAGTAACAGACAAAATTATAAAAAAATATGAACAGACAAGAAGTATTACAAATCTAGTAAAGCTTTGAACGACATTGTATTTCGTACATAATACAAAGTTTTATAGATTATAATAAAATAAAAGCTCCATCGAAATCATAGCTGTAGGTGTGTCTGATTTTACTTTACTTTTGAAACCAAAAAATGGATAAACCTTCCGTATCGCAAACTAAAGGTGTAGTTTACCTTACCCCTGTTCTATAAACAGCGTTATGTAGCAGCACGAGTTACAAATGGCTGAAGCATTGCCTTGCAAAATGCAGTATTTCTTTTGGCGTTGTAGTTGGTTTGCAGTTCGTGTATTTACTGCAGTTACCATAAAATGTGCAACCAATTTTCCTATATATACCGGGATCATCAGTTTTAGAGATGTTGTAGTAATTTAGGGTACTATTTAGATACCGTCGCCTACCCCCCTTAGATTGATTCTACCATAAGACTTAGACATACCCACTTGAGATAAAGAACAATGATGCTCAAGTGTCAATGTCAACGTGTTACAAACGAAGTATTGAATCATGCATGCAATCTCATCAACCCCTTAGCATAGTAGTTAAAATAAAGCAAAATAAAACAACAACTTTTAAAAGTAAGAACACGTTTAAACCTTCCAACGTGCAATTGTTGGCAACGGCAAAAGGGTTGATTGTCATGTCTTTGTTTTCATTTGTGCAGTTTATTTTGGCTTGCTAAAGTCACAAAGCCATAAACACGTCATTCTCTGTGGGTTTTTTGTCTCTTACAGCCATTTAAGATAACACTTTTACAAGTATTTGGTAACGATACGAGGAAAAAAAGGCTAAGACGATAGACATGAATCCTTATATGTTGTTACATAGAACAACTTTGATTTGAAAAATACCACAATAGATCATAAAAATGTGTAAAATTTTCTTAGATATGTTGATGACAAAAGAGGTGTGGATGGGGTGATGTCTAAATATACATATATATATATATGTATACAAGCCATCACTTGTCAAGAAGCCAGAATATTTTTCGTTACTATACTATTTTTATTATTTTTTACTCCCAATTATTGAGATTTTTTTGAGGCAATCACAATACCTTTGTTTGTTAATATTTTGTGAAATCGTGTGTTGGCAACAGTTTAATATAGGTTGTTTTTCTTAGCAGGTGTATAAATATACTCAGTTGTATTTGAGGATTCCTAGTAATGTCGTTGTTTTATTATGCAACTGAACTCTTGTTGTATAGAAGATATTACTCTCATATGCCCCTCATGTGCTTTAGAAGGCTAACTTGGTAATGTTAGATGGACTTTGGCCTACTATGGTCTGACAACTCGACTACTCGAACTTTGCCGCCAAGAACATCGGCGTCACCAAAGATCAAATAAATATAGCTCTTTATGCCGCTCGAATCTAGATCAACCTCATGATGGTTGCGTATTCTAACAATATTGCCACGGTCAGTACTAACATCAATAGTGATCTAGTAACATAACCTATTCTACAGTTCTTGTAAAGTATAATCTTGTAACATTATTACATTTCCAACTTGTCATTCTGCGATTTAAATAAACCCTAAACAAAAAAGAGGCGTATATTGTGAGGTATGACAAAGATTAGCACTATAACGAACAACCGCGTAACATAATATAGTCTTAAATTAGATACTATCACAAAATTGCTTATGCCAATGATTTTTAGCAACATGTTCACTGTCACTTCAATATATAAATGACACAATGTCATGCAAATAATTGTATGATATAGGTCACGGATAAGACGTTGACAGTTTTAACAATAGTAAATGTTGTAGCTATGACAACAAATAACATAGCTAATTATTTTAATAAGCACTTAGTTTCCTTTTTGGGTAAAACATGTAATACAACTTTTTTCAGTACTGAAGGTAATTTCACAGAATGAAAAAAAAAACAATAAGAGCGGTAATGTATCTGTCGGCAATGATAATGGATTATGTAAGATATTATTCATAAAATTGATAATATCTTGTGCAAGGTTTTTATATGTGCTATGATTAGAAATGTAATAAATTAAAGGAGGAATTCAAAATTATTTTGGATATCACAGTTTTAGAATTTTTAACATATTTATATGTATTTGTGTATTTTCTACAATGTTTTTTATGTGTAAGCATCATACCGCCTTAGATAAATCAGATAAGTGACATTGAACAATATTATGTTTTGCCAAAAATACGTGTAAAATTGTATGTATGTATGAGATGCAATGCCATTATTTAACAGCCTTTCTCTTCTAAACAAACTGTTCTTGTGATATTCCCAAATTAATTTTTTATAACATAGAAATTATGTTACATATCAGTGGATAATCCCTGTTTATAGAAAAGGTATGACTAAAAAATACACAACGATTGTATTGGGTATCGGGAGTGTAATGCAAGGTAAAGCTTATAATCGGTTTAACTTGGTAAGCCCAGAATGATCTATGCCAATTGCTCTTCAAGTCTACTCACAGGGCTCCGTATTCATGGTATTACTGCTGAAGATGTTGACGCCTGGAAACGCGCCTTTGTCAGAGCACGGAGGAGCGAAACCTAAAACCCTAGCACGTCAGCTCAGAGTGAGCGTTACTCTGGTCACGTGTGACCCAAATGGGCGGCTGCAATAAAATCCTGGCAGGAGGAAAAAAACTGTGACGTGTTGCGCTGGGCTTGCAACTCGTCACCGACGTTTAAACTATTGAAAAGAAGTATGAAAATTATCAAATGGGCTCACCCAAAATGTAGACAACCAACGAACACGAATTAAGGACCATGATTTGAGGATATGCACCTGGAATGTAAGAACGCTATATGGACCAGGTGCCTCCATCCAACTGGCGGAAGTCCTCGAAAAATAAAAGGCTGACATAACCGCTTTACAGTAAATCCGGTGGGCGGGACACGGGTGCTCGCGCCTGAAGACGTGCAACATCTAATATAGCGGCCAAGTGGTTGACAAGAGACTCCGACAGCTAGTCTTAAGATTGAACCCGGTGTATGAAGTACAGCCACCATAAGAGTCAAAACAAAGTTTTTCCACATAACACTTGCTCATGCTCAAACAGAAGAGAAAAGCGATGAGGACAAAGACGAGTTCCACGAGAGCCTTGAAAATGTATATGACTGTAGCCCGAAGCCATGACATCAAAATTGTAGCCATGACATCAAAAAAAAAAAAAAAAAAAAAAAGGCAGAGAGACCGCATTTGAGCCTTCATTCGAAACATTCAGTCTGCACACCGAAACGTTGAACAATGGCATCAGACTGATTGATGTCTCTGTGGCAAGAATTATGGTAGTTAGTAGCACTAGATTTGAACATAAAAACATGCATAAAGCAAAATGGTTATTTCCAGATCAATTGACGAGGAATCAGATAGACCACGTGATAGTCGACGCACGAGTGATCAGGGGTGCGAACATTGACTCCTATCACTACCGTACCGTACGCACAATCATAAGCATGGCGAAAAACGTACGTAACCAGCTACAACGAAAGCTGGACATCGGTAAACTGCGGACAGCAGAGTTAGCGGACGCCAGCTACCTAACTCAACCGCACACCGGAATGCCCCACTTCATGACAAAATTACCACTTAATGGCAATACATAGCCGACTCCATAGAACGGACTGCGAGAAGTCTACTTGGGTACTCAAAGCCGTCTCAAGCAGATGCCTGGTACGGTCATGAATGTCGCAATGCCATGAAAGAGACGGATGCTACATACAGGGCGAAACTGCAGCCAATGGTTACGCGAGCTGTTTGTGAATGGCACAGGGAGAAGATTCGAGAGGACAATCCTCTTTTTAGATGGAAAAATAAGGAGCTAAAGAAGAGACAAGATGAGTGCACTGAGTTGCTCCGAAGTAGAGGGGAAGCCCCCGCACCAATCCATGACGATTGGATTGGATATTAAAAAAAAACATGAATAAAATAACTAATCTCTAGCATAAACCCGAAAATTCTACCAGAGAGTTAAGACGAGAATGCGTGGAACAGGGTTGCCCTCATGCAAGGACAGCGATGGTCAGCTAGCGACGGACCCGCATAGCGTTCTGAAGATATGGAGAGTTCATTTCAGCAATCTACTGGATACGGGCACCACTCTATAAGACACGGCTTCAATCTATGACGATGGTATTAACTGTCCACCTCCAGCTACGTGTGACAATATCCCGCCTTAAAAACAACATGGCGGCCGGAGCCGATGGTCTCCCTGCTGAATTGTCTAGGGCAGGCGGGAAGGAGCTGATTAGGAGCATGCATCAGCTCATGGAGAACATCTGGTCTCAATCTGTTATGTCCCATAAACCAGAAAGGATATCGTAGTGAATGTAAGAACTACCATGGAATAAGCCTATTACCAACTACATACAAGGTCCTTTCAAGCATATTGTGTGAACGTCTAAAGCCAATTGTAGAAAAACCAATTGGACCTTATCAGTGCGGCTTTAGATCTGGTAAATCTTTGTCGGATCTGATACGTATTTACCTTACGACAAATCCTGAAAAAAAAACTCATAAAAAGCAGATCGACACCTTATTGTCGACTACAAAGCTGCTTACGACTCTCCGATAAGGAAAAGGCTATATAAAGTCATGTCTAAGTTATGTATTCCTGCAAAGCTAATTCGACTTTGTAGATGTACCTTGGAAACTCAGAACTCTGAACCATTCAACACAGAAAGAGGTCTCAGGCAGGCTATCACTTTTCCTGTACAGTTTTTAATATAGTTATGGAGAAGGTGATGAGAATGGCTGGTGTCAACATGTTTGGCACCATATTCCACAAGAGCCACATGCCACTAGCCTATGCCAATGATATAGACATCATTGGCCGACATCTGCGGGATGTTACTGCAGTTTTCTCATCACTAGAAAAGGATTCAGCAAAAAGTGATTTAGCGGTCAACGAGGATAAAACAAAAACTAGTTCGAAAGTTTCAGTCGGGCAACCTGACTTACATATACCCTCACCGTCAGTAAAACATACAATTTTCTATTATATTGATATTATTACTCGATCTCTAAAGTGGGCGGAAAGTTACATTTGTATGGGAGGTACCAGAAGGGGCGTGTCTAGACTTCCATTTTTTTCCAAAACTCAATCCTATTATAGCTTTACTAAATACAGAATTTAGGTACGATCCCGTTGGGTGTATTGATATTATAACTCGATTTATAAAAATGGGACGAATGATGTCTGTATTTGTATAAGAGGTACCAGAAGGGACGGTGCCATGGAGCCCATTTACAACACCGTAAGTAATTGAGGGAAAATATTAACTCGTGCAAAATTCCCAAACATTTTGTTGCGTCTTACGAAAATTATTGTGCGCACCAGCCGGATTGTCAGACAGACAGACGGACAAGGCTCGAACGACTTAAATAGTCATGAATCGAATTTGTTTCTATTTATATCAAATCAAATGATCCTACCCGTAGGTTGAAGGTATAATTATGATTTCGACGAACAAAGAGTCCTCTCGATGGGGGCGCACCGTGAACATTGACAATTATTGTTTTGACCTCTATAGAGTGATTCTGGATACTCCCAGGTGAATAACAAAATACTCAAATTAGAAAACCCCCCATTATCTAGAAAGACGGACATTTTTAAATCGACTCAGAATTCAACGCTGGTAATTTTTATACACAACCGTCATATCATATGAATATCATCGGTTACTTTCTTACTTCAAGGTAAGTTCCCGACCTTACATAATAATCATAAATGTAGTAAGGGCACTTAAAAGTTTTTCATGTGCTTTTAAAAGCTATTCTATTGTATAGTGATCAAAAATTAAGCTCCTTTACGATTTCTTTCGGAAATAAAATAAAAGTCATCATTAAAGTAATACATCATTACAATTAGCGCAGATTGTGCTAAATATATTAACTAATCTTGAAAGTCCTTTAACTTTACAAACGTCTGCAACATTGGCTACAACATATTTTATTATATACATATATATGCATTTTTAATACCATATTTCCATTAATCCCTTAAAGGGTTACGCTAACACACAATCAGCTTTTCAAATTAGGCTACGGATTTGAGTTTGAATAATCACACACAAACACACACATACACAAGTGTAATGAGTAACGCATAATTATGATGTAGGTTAAATTAAAACTCAAGATGTAATTATTTTCATTGTAACACTTGAGGCTTAATCACAATACGAAATGCATGAATGTCATTCGCCATGCATACATACGAGTATATATTATTGTGTACACACACACACTAAAGTGTCTGAGTAGAGTAGAGTTACTTAGAGCATGTGCGCTAAATGTCCTTTGATGTTGCCTACGATGTCATCATTAATTAAGTTGAAGTAAGAATATGTGAACACTGGTATGTGTTTACATTTTACTGACGACTTACATTCGAAATGGGTTTCGTATAATTTAAATCATATTCTTGTTATAAATTGTGCTAGAAACACACAATTATAACTTAATGAAAGGACTTGTAGGCGGTAATGGCAAAAGAATACAAATAATTTGGCTTTCATGACGAGTTAATGTATAATTATTGGCACAAATCCTTAAATGATTTAGAGATAATGTCGATGGCATGACGAAGTGTGGCTTTAAAGTAAAACGTTGTATCATGGCGGTGATATACGAAGTGAAAGATAACTAGAAGGTGCTATCAACTAACAAAGTAAGTTTATTTATTATGTTTAATATTTAATGAAATATCGTCGACAATATCCTTAGGGTGCAGAGAAAAACATGTGCCGTATAAAAACAACAGTACTGTAACTTCAGTGGCCTTAAAGAAAAAAAAATGACCATCTACTCACCCACAGCAATGTATTTTGTTTTTTAATATATACAATCATGAATAATTTAAAAAAGACACAACAATATACAAATTCCTTGCCAGTGACAAAGCGTCTACACAAATTATCTGTATAGCTTTAGGTTTCATTAAAAAAAAATAACAAATCTCTAACACAAATTTGTTATGGACGCTAGGGATGAATGCTAAGTAATCCTATTTCACGGTAGTTGACACATTTGTCCATTCATTCTACTTTATGTAGGCGACAAACGCACAGCATACAGATGTTCCAATCATCTTGAGCCAGATTATGAATATAAGCTGATTTCATCAATTAAAAATATCCAGGAAGGAACTCGATTTTGCTGATGGCGGGGCGATGGTCATATCCTTGAAGTGTGATTATGCTTAAGCGTGGCATAGTTTGGCGGCGCAGTAAATTCAATTTATTTAATTAATACAATTAGCTACGAAAATATGTATATAGATACCACTATATACATATTTCCGTAGTACCCATATATACACATACATATACAGATATTTTTTAGTGTATATAGCATAATTATAATACCTTCGTTATGTATTTTATGTACACATAATTCTGTCAATTTGTTTTCAATAATAAGCTAATTGATAGCAATACATGCGCGTAACCACAACATTTAAGGGGATTATACATACATAAGCTATGTTAATTAATTATGTCAAATTTTTTTTTTTTGATAGGAGTTGGGGTGGTACACATTGGCTGCACCTAGCCTAGGAACTGCTAACTTTTTTTTTGCGCATTCTTATTTGGCATCGCCTAATCAGAGATGCGTATTAAAGTAATGATATGGAAAAATGTTATTGACAATTTGAAAATTTGCCAACATTTAATTATGTTGATATGAGAGGATTTTTAATGATGGTGTTAAATGTTTAGCAGGAATTTTAAGTATGTGGCAGCTTGTTGGTGCGCTAGTAGAGGGAAATTATTTGATGTTTGTTTTAAATTAAATATGCGATTAAGTTTTATATGATATTCAGATATAATGTTACTCTAACAACAAATGTTGGACTAACTATGTAGGACAGCAGATATGGACCTCATTAGGAGCGAAAGGTGTACCAACAAAATTAATAAATTTAATAAAAGCGATGTACACAAACACGAAATTACATGTTCGTCACAAAGGTATGGCCAGTGAGGAATTTGAGACCAACACCGGCGCTAAATAAGGTTGCCCTTTATCGCCTATCCTGTTCGCCGTTATACTAGACGATATTATAAAAAACTAAGTCAGAATAAAAGAGGAATAGTGTGGGATTTTCATCGCCACCTTGATGACTTGGACTTCGCTGACAATATTTGCCTTTTGTGGAAAAACATATGCATTGCGCGTTAACAGTATTTATTTAACCATAAATACTAACCATAACCATAAATATCAAAAATGCCTTCGCGTAATATGCCGCGTGTTCTGGCCAAACACAATTTCAAAGGCGGACCTATGGAGTACGACCAACAAGGAAAGCATAAGATGCCAAATAACAAGAAGGAAGTGAAGATGAATAGGCCATACTCTACGAAAACCAGTGGACAGCATCATCAGAACCACACTGGAATGGTACCCTCAAGGAAGCCGACGCCCTGGGGGACCAAAAAACATTGGCGCATGATTTTATTATATGAGTTAAGACAACAAGACCTAACTTTCGATGAAATTAAAATTATGTGTAACAATAGAAGTAACATAATTGGAATAACCTTGTACAAGCCCTATGTTCCCAAGCAGAATAAATAAAGGAAAAAAAAACCAGTAAGAAAGTTTCAGTCGGGCAACCCGACTTACATATAATATCACCCTCAGTAAAACAAAAAAAAATCTATTATATTGATATTATTACTCGATTTCTAAAGTGGGCGAAGTGGTACATTTGTATGGGAGGTACCAGAAGGGGCGTGTCTAGACTTCCAAAATTTTTCTCAAAAACTTTATCCTGTTATAGCCGTACTACATATAGAATTTGGGCAGGATCGCGTTACGTGTATTGATATTATTACTCCATCTCTAAAGTGGGCGGAAAGGTACATTTGTATGGGAGGTACCAGAAGGGGCGTGACTTTTAGATTTTTTCTCCAAAACTTTATCCTGTTATAGCCGTACTAAATATAGAATTTGGCAGGATCGCGTTACGTGTATTGATATTATTACTCCATCTCCAAAGTGGGCGGAGTAATACATTTGTATGGGAGGTTCCAGAAGGGGCGTGACTTCTAGATTTTTTCTCTAAAACTATATCCTGCCTGAACTTTACTAAATACAGAATTTGGGCACGATCGCTTTAGGTATATTACTAATATTAATCGATTTCTAAAGTGATCGGTACCAGGCGTGTATTGGAGGTACCAGATGGGGAGTGGCTAGACTTCCAGTTTTTCTCAAAGAACTGTATCCTGCTATAGCATTACTAAATAAAGAATTTGGGTAAGATCGCGTTGGATTTATTGATATTATTACTCCATCTCTAAAGTGGGCGGAAAGGTACATTTGTATGGGAGCTACCAGTTGGGGCGTGGCTAGACTTCCAATTTTTTTTTCCAAAACTTTATACTGTAATATCTTTACTAAGTACAGAATGTGGGTACGATCCCGTTGGTTGTAATGATATTATAACTCGATATCTAAAGTGGGCGGAATGATGTATTTGTATGGGATGTAGCCCATTTGCAATACCGTAAGTAGTTTTGGGGAAATATTAACTCGTGCAAAATATCAATACATTTGGTTGCGTCTTTCGAAAGTTATCGTGCGAACCAGCCGGACAGCCAGCAGACGGACAGACAGACAGACGGACATGGCTCAGACGACTTAAAAAGTCATGAATCGAATTTGGTTCAAAGAAACCTAGGGTCTAAAGTCACTCCTTCTATGTGTTACACTTTTGGGTCGTATCAAATGATATATACCCTCATCCCTAAGGGTGATGATATAAATATCATAACATTGTATTTCATAGAAAATGGAATAGAAAATGGGTTAGGCTCATAAAAATCATCGTATTGTTAGGAGAACTGATTAGTTCCACTACAAAAAGTCATGCAAACGTATATATCATGTAGTCAAAACCATGATCTGAGATAAGGTGTATATGTGGAAAAGACAATGGAATGCACAAACTTCTCAATAAATCACTAAATCATTAAATTCTAATCCAAATAACAAACACCTAGGTCTAATGTCCCCACTTGGTGAAATTCAAAACTTTTGGATCTCAGAATATTATGAGAAAGCCTCACTTTACCCTTATGTGAGTTGCAAAAAAAAACACTTCCTCCAGAGTGACAGGGGTACCCGGGTACCCACATACAAATTGTATAAAATGTTGATATTTTTCTCATTGTACTCTCCAGAGTGCCAGGGGTACCCGGGTACCCACATACAAATTGTATGAAATTTGGATATTTTTCTCATCGTACTGTACGTAAAATGGATATAAAACGATGATTTTATATTTTGTGGCTTTTTTATATCGATTTAACGTACATTACGATGAGAAAAATATAAAAATTTCATACAATTTCAATGTGGGTACCCGGGTACCCCTGTCACTCTGAAGAAGGTGTTTTTTATTATGTCACTTACATAAGGGTTATATATCAGTGTTTAAATTTATTTTTTTATCTTCCCAAAAAAATTAGGACATTTCTCAAAGAATTAAGTTTCAGAAAATATAGAAACAATTTAAAATTAAGAGTTGTCAAAATGTATTAAATATATTCACTTGAAAATTAAAAGGGTGTCCGGGCATCCTGTCACTCACATAAGGGTTAAATAGCCGACAAATACAACCAGAATTTATTTATCTATATATTCAAAAGTCTTGGGTGACTGACTGATCACTCCCCAGCCCAAACGGCTAAAGCTAACACCGTGAAATTTGGAATATGAGTTCCTTTTATGACGTAGGCGCGCACTAAGACGTGATTTTTTGAAATTCGGACTGCAAGGGGGTAAAATGGGCGTGGCACCGCTCCATACAACTCGAATTTGGAAATTACTTTATCATTTATGCCATTATAGGTACGAAGTCGAGATTTGGCACTTATATCGGTCGTATAAGAAAAAATACTTTGTTTGTTGAAAGCGGGCAATGCAACGCCCCTTTTCAAATCATTATATGAGCCAATTAAATGGACCGATTGCAATTATATTTTTTTTTTTGTGATACTGTCCATATGTCCTCTATCACAGGCTACATGAAAACATAGTTGGACAATAGGGCGTGGCACCGCCCACACAAACCAAAATTTCAATCGGTCTTTTCTCCCGAGTCATTAGAGGTATGAAGATGAGATTTGGTACACATGTTACTGGTACTGGCCATTCCCCTTTTGAAAAAATCGTTATATCGGCGAAATAAATGGATCGATTGCAATAAAGTTGTCACTGTGTAGTGCTATCCATTTGGCCTCTATCATAGGCTACATGAAAACATAATTGGACAAAGGGGCGTGGCACTGCCCACACAAACCGAAATTTAAATCGTTAATATTATACGAAGGTATGAAGATGAGATTTTCTACATATGTACATGATATATGAGATATTACGTCTCGCTTGGAAATGGGTGGTGCCACGCCCCTTTTGGAGAAGTTGTTATGTCGGTTATGTTAATAGAATAAATAGAATAACATTTCTATATTTAAAATTGGTTACTGGTTGTAGATAGGATGATGAAATTTGGATGATGATTTTTGGAAATTCTTACTTTTACGGGAAAAAATTACCAATAAGGGATAAATCTTATACCATCACCCAGACCAATCGGCTAATGCTATAATCACAAAAATTGATATCAAATTGGATAGAAGGTTTTTTTTTAAATCCGATATTTCTGGGTAAAAAAAATCGAAAAAGAGATAAAAATTATCTCCCAGACCAATAATAATATTATCATTTTAATTTATATGGCCTTGCTCCCTATGATATTAGAACAAAGCAAGAACAAGTTTTATGAAATTCTTAATTATTAGGGGCAAAAAAAGGCCGAAAAGCGGTCTTGTACTCCTCCACAGAAAAGGTTGTCCCGCTTCCCTTAATGCGGAAAAATTGAACGCTAAAAAAAAACAAAAAAAAAAAAAAGGATAAAACTGGTAAAGGTGTAGTTTCAAAAATTAAAGTGAATCCTATAGAATTAGAAAGCCGCCAGATGGGTTTTTGAAAATTAGAACATTAAGGGATAAAGGATCGAAACGGGATAAACCGACTAAACGGCTAAATTTATAATCAAATATGGGCATGCTTCCTGTGAAATAAGAGGGGGGTTTGTTCGTCTTATAAAGCGTTTGCATTATACCTGTATTGCTTAAATTCATAAGAAGATTTTTTGTAAGTACGGGTGAAGCTACGCGAGCCGGGATAGCTAGTACAATATTAAAGTGCATATAGAACTTAACCTCTCCTTAGAAGATATACACTTGATTTCCCAAAAAGGGGGTTTGTGTGGAAAGGTGAGAGTATTTTGTATCTTGATTGTCCTAGAACTTAACCTCGGCGCTACGAAAATGACCAAATGCAAAATGCCCAAAAAAGCTCTCGACCCCAAAAAATTTCAATTTTTCATATGCAAAATGATCCGAGTGAATAACACACCAACTTTTTTCCACAAAATACGCTCTCTCTCTCTCGTCTTATAATAATGCTAGATTTGTTTTTTAGAGTAATCTCAAAAATTTTGTAGAGTATTTTTCAAAATTGTTAAGGAAATTTTTGTTCTTGAGTTTTGGGCCAATTTTGATTTTTTTTTTGTCCAATTTTATTTTGGGGCACTTTTTATTTGGGGTATTTTTCATAGAGCTCTTTACCTCCACCCAGATGGTAGAGGCTTGCGTACTGATGGCAAATAAAAAAGGATAATCGATTATTTTATCATATGATTAATCTAAACGACAAATAATTAATCGCGATAAATTAGAAACAATTAATCGATTAATCGATATTTTCACCTAAAATTTTAAAAAACTACTACAAAATTTTCTGTTTATTCAATTTTTAAAAAGATGAATTTATTTGTTTAGTGCAGAATTTAAAAATAGGAGCTTTTATAGCCGTTTCGTGGTTAATCTGTTCCGTTTTTCCGCTCTTATGGTACTACATATGGCGACTGGCGACGAATCTTTTTTGTTCCTGGATGTCTATCGACTATTATTTGGAATAATCGATTAATTCAATTAATCAATTGAGAATTCAAGATACAATTAAATCGTTAAATGAAAGAAAATTATCGATTATTATCAATTTTTCGATTAATCGTGCCATCACAAGGCAATATTCAACTCGACAACCAATATTCAACTCGATGTTTATTAAAATATGGTTGCTATCACGGGGACAGATAGACGGAAACCTCAGAAGAGGGGTAGTTTGAATGGGAGGTGGGAGTGGATTTTGTCCGATCTCGCTTGTCTATTGTCTAAGAACTTGACCACCATTTAGGGAATAAAAGCTTGTATAAAAAAAAATTTAGCTCGACAGCACTTTAACTACGACTGTAATCAGGGAGACAGACGGACAACCCAAAAAGCGGAGTTTGTATGGGAGGTATGAAGAGATTTTATCCGATCTTGCTCGTACTGAAATTTAAGCTCGACTTAGAGGATATAAACTTGCTTTCACAATTCAGCTTAATATTTCCGGAACTACGGTTGTTATTTCGAGGACTGATATACGGTCACCCCCAAAAAATCGGAGTTTGTATGGGAGGTGGAAGTAGTTTTTGTCCGATCTTCCTCATCTTAGAACTGAAGTATCTGAGTAGAGGAAGGAATACCAAATTTTGGCGCGATATTTCTTTTACTACGGCTGTAAACTCGGGGACAGACAAACGGACGTCTTTAGATCAAATAATAATTCGACTCTGATCATTTATAAATATATACTATGCATTGTTAAACCGACCACGCTTCCACGTGAGCGTTATAAAAAGAAGAACCAACGTTGTACAATAATTTCACTCAGGTGAACTGACTGATAAATACCCTCACACTATGAATAATACTATTTAACTATCGAGTTGTTGAAACTTAGAGATCAGCAAAGGGTTACCAAAAGGATCTGCGAATTAATGAGAATGTATCTAAATAATTTCCAAACAAATTTAAAAGATTTATTAATTTATAATAATTGGGGTAAACCCCCTACTTTCTTATGTTTTTTGTTTTTAAGGTCTTATTAGAAATTATTGGAAAACTAAAATTACAATTAGGGGCGAAGTGGTATCGGAGGTAATAGATGGGGCATAGTCAGACTTCCAGTTTTTTTTTATCCAAAATTTTAGCCTGCTTTAGTTTAACGAAATACAGAATTTGGGAACAATCGCGTTGTGTGTATTAATAATATTATTTGTTTTCTAAAGCATGCGGTACCAGATGGGTATGGCAGGTATCAGGCGGGCGTGAATAGGATTCCATTGTTTTTCTCTAAAACATTTTCCTTTTACCAGAAGGTTGTTGGTTAGGGTAGCAGAGAAAATTCAACTTTGAACTTTCGGTAATGCTCGAGCGGAATATTGTGTCAGTTGTTATAAAACACCCATTGTCAAAATTTGAGCAAAATCAGAAAATTTTAAGCCGATGAGGTCAAAGGTCAAATATATGTAAATGAAAATGAGTTTGTGTATGATTGTAGACTCGAAAACGGCTTGACCAACAGATTGAAGATGAAATGTCGGTGGTGAAAATATGTTACTTTATATCAAATGGGCATCGGCTCGCCCATTGGACCCTATTTTTGAAACAGCAATGTCTGAAGGAGTTTCACTCCAATCACCTTGAAAATTTGTGTGGATGCATTTGGAGGCAAAGTATTTAATTGGATTGGAACTGTGGGCGTGGTATAAAACTTGAAACTTTTAATGACTGTATCTCATGAACTATAAGAGGTATAAAGCTGATATTTGATATATCTTGTAAGTAAGTGGGCTGAGCCACTCCTCAATTAAACGAAACAGTTATAACAGCCCTAATAATAATCTGAAAACGTCCTGAAAATGTCACAGTATAGTAGAGATATAACCAGGCTATTTGGAACACGTCGATATTTGACAAGTACATGTTTGCGAGAAAAATATACAATTCCCTTATCGAACATTAGTAAAAACATAGGATTTACTAAGGATTTAATAAAACCTGACCTTCAACCTCTTTGAGGCACCATATTCCGGTCGGGCGTTTTTGAATATCCGCAAAAAAAAAATCGTCCATACATTTCTCTGCCGCCCTAGTGTTTCTGCTGTTAGAAGGTAATTAATCTAGCCAAGTTTAAACATCCTTCAAATATCCATTTTAAAGATATGGGAGTAACGTTAATATCCTTAAAATATTAATTTCTTTATATTAGGTACCGGAACGGTGCCTATTTTTAATCACAAAACTTAATTATTAAAACTAAATTTTTCCTGCTTTAGTAATTCTAGCAAAAGAACATCCAAAATATCAAGACGGACAAAAATTGAAGATGATTGAATGTGCACCTTTTCGTCCAAAAATTTCTCGATATTCTTCAAATCAAGAATGGCGAAAATTAGAAGTGTCGCCGGTAGATAATATAGCAAAGAGGTTTACCGGGACCGGCCGTGGCATAGTGGTTAGAACACACGACTACCGTGCGGGAGATCACAGGTTCAATTCCTGGCTCCAGTCATCTTAAAAGAAAAAATTTTCTTTCGTTGTTGGCTCCCCTCGAATGTTGTTGACAGCAACTTCGCAGTATAAGTGTCGAGTCAATCAGCATGTCTAGTAAGAGCTTCTCAAACAGTGACGTTCGCATTTATCGATAAACAAGTAGGTGCCGTTAGTTGTGAATCTAAAAATTGAGAGTGTGTTAATTCACAACAACGCGAGAAGCTCATTCATGGAGTGTAAAGGGAAATTAAGTTTTAAGTAAAGTTTACTATCACATCTGCCATAAGATTGGTTTTGGAGCAGTTATCAAATCAATTTGTACATACATAACAACGGCTCTCTCTTGGACTAACGGTGACCCAGTTTAGGAGGATGCATTGGTTTCTGTACGGATCGGTCGCACATTAGTGACCAGTTGAATTTTAAGTTTGCTCTATGGAATTAGCACTATCCAGCTGGAGAATGACATCATTAAAATCACTTTTTCTCACGTAATTGCATAATGTTGCTCAACTGATTATACACATATTATATTCTACACTTTTTGAGTAGCCTGTGATATCACAACGACTAAATAGTCTAAATAAGTAGATCGTCGACTATTACAAGACTGCAGAAATATTTGAACACCGATAAAGATATGAACTACCATTTAAATTATGAGCCTTTGTCCCAGAAATTGTAGAAAAATATATTGAAAACTTTTACAATCTTTCGACCGTAACGTACCTTATCTACTAAAAAAACACTGATATCACACAATATATGGCTCAGGCAGCTCAAGCAATTTGAAAATTTTTCCGTATTTTCCTTTGTCTCCCGTCTCACCGGGTGTAATTTTGAAAGGAAGCGTTAAGTCCTGGTGAATGGATTTGAACACCGATTGAGGTCACAGCTATAGGCCTGAAGTTAGGCCTGAAGGTTTCTTCTGGGCATATTTAGTAAGATACTATGCATTTTGTGTAATCAACTTGCTTTAGCACAATTAAATTATGAAGGTGATGTGATAGTTCAATTATAAAAATTTTAGTATGGCAGAATTTCAAATATACTTAACATAAAATCCTTATATCAATCATATTTAATTATGGATATTACATGGTTTATGAGTATCGCTTTTATCTGTCAATATAGAAACCTCCAAATAGTAAAGGAGTTTTGTGAAGGATTTAAATTCCCCAAACTACCTTTCTTATATGTATTATGGAAAATTACGCTAGAACCCTCGCTGTATGTATGTACTGTTCTTTCAATTATTATACATTACCTTGTTAGGATACGAATACATTTAATTTGTGTTATAAACTTTGCAACATAACATATATTTGTATGTTTAAGATATGTTTTGCTAATATTCTTGCAAATTTTGTATGTAAACACAATAGCTCATTATACAACTCGCATTGAGAATACACCTGCGTAATTTGTGTGCATTCTCATTTGCCATTTTGTTGCGCTGATATTTACTTTGCGTAAAAATCACAAGGATACTCCCACAAATTACGTGAGATGCTAATATTTCACACTCTTACACACTGAACTGTCTCTGATTCAACTTGCACTCACACACAGACACACACGCACCATCCTTATCTCCAATCAAGTATTATAATTTATATTGTACGAATTATTAAGAATATTTAAGGATTCGTTATATTCGTACCAATGATTCCGGTGTCTTGTGGTGCCCGCGGTGCTTTACGATACAAACAAAAAAATGCGTAATAATTTTTACAACACACAACGCAACGCAGATAAAGGCAACTTAACGTCGCCTTGGTGTGGGTGCTTTTGGCACTAATGTATGCAATCCACCAAAGGAACAAATTACACGAGAGCGACAGCGGAGACACGTTTTCAGCTGCGTGTTCTTTGCCTCAAGTACATGCGACATCATCATCATTATTATTATTATCGTCATTGTTATGACAGAGGTAGCGCGATAGCACAGGGTTTCGGCATCATTGACACCTTTTGTGGTACACAGCTCATTGTTAAGCAGTTATGTGTGTGTGTGTGTGTGTGTGTGTTGTCGTACCAATTTACAGAGCCAACTGTAAGGTATTATATGTTGCTTGGTTAGTTTGGTTGCTGTGTGGTTGTTGATTGAAAGTGTAATGGATCATGACAAAGGGTTGCCATTCGCGACAATGTTTACTGAGTTATTGTCCATAGTTGTGCTGCTATTTCTTGGGTGTTGGTGATGTGCCAATACTTTATAACACTCGAATATTTTGTTATTGTTACGAAGCCGACAAAGTGTGATTTTCAAAGGCACAACTTAACAACCGAAAGACAATTTTCAATTGCCATAACGAAAGTAACCAAATAGTAAATTCTATGGTTCGTCATTAAATTTCGAATACTAGATATTACCTGGAGTTATTTGGATTTTGTACAAAAAATAGATCACATTTTCGTTGCCTCTTTTGTAACGGATGTCAAAATAGAATTAGGAATATAAAGGTTCACAATTAAAAGGAAGATTGATGTTGGTAGCATCCTCAGCATCGCCGCACAGTGGCTGAAAATCGTTTTTCATTGGCCAAAATTCTGTAACTTTTAAAACGATCAAAATATTGAAGTAATTCTTTTTTTAATGGATAGATATTTAGTTCAGATTGACTCCGTTTTAATTACATTTAAATTGATTTAGGACTTTTAAAGGAATTTTGGGTCAAAGTTGAACTATTGATTTTTTTAACTTTTAGAGTGAAATATGGGTATATTATTTTTTTAATCATTAACAAATTTTATATTTGAAACTTAATAACAATTATAAACATTTTTTGTAATATTGGAATTTTTTTAATGTTACACTCAAAAAAATTTATACACTCAACAAAAAAAATAGTAAAATCAACTGGAGATTTTGCTATTATTACAGAAAAATTAAAAATTTTTTGCTGTCGAATTTAAAAATTTGTTTACACTCAAAAAATATTTACTCTAAAAACAAAAAAAAATATCGGTTATCTATATGGAAGATAAAAGAAGGGATGTGTCAAATAGTTAGCGTTTCTGAGGTTTTGCCGCCTATTACAAGATAAATTAACTGACCAAATTAAAATTATCCCCCAGGTGCCGGTTTGGAAGTTATGTGAGAAATATAAATTTTTCAGAAAAGGTTATTTTGTATGGGGGGCACAGAAGGGATGATTTCTTATTTTCCAAATTTCCATAACCGTATAACTTACGTAAAATTTGACTGGATTCAGTGGACTTACAAAATTTATATGTACATATGTAAGACTATAGGGGTGAGTTCGGCCGTTTGTATGGGAGGTACCAGAAGGGTTGCGTAGAATAGTTAGGTTTTCTGAGGTTTGGCCTTCTTACTTACTTACTTAATTTCCCTTTGCACCCCATGAATGAGGTATGGGATAGCTTCTCGCGTTGTTGTGAATTAGCACGCTTTTTATTTTTAGATTCACATCTAACGGCACCTACTTGTTTATCGACGAATGCGAACGTCACTGTTTGAGAAACTCTTACTTGACAGCCGACAATGAAAGAAAATTTTTTTTTTTTTTTTCTTTTAAGATGACTGGAGCCAGGTTGGAACCTGCGATCTCCCGCATGGTAGTCGCGTGTTCTAACCACTATGCCACGGCTGGTCCCACAATATGGCCTTCTATCACAATATAAATGAACCGACCAATTTTCATTACCCCCCAAGTGTCCGTTTAGAAGTTATGGGAGAAATATTAATTGTGCAAAAATAGATAATTTTGTATGGAAGGTACCAGAAAGCGTCAACCGATATTGTCCATACTCATTCCTGAGGTCGATAATCATTAGCGTACATCATACGCAAAATTTGAGTGAATTCACTTTGCTAACCATAAAGATATGTCTGCAAAACTATGAGGTTCAATTCGTTCATTTGTATGGGAGGTACCAGAAGGGGTGTGGCAAAGGTTTCGGTTTTCTTAGGGTTTGTCAAATTTTGCAATATAAATAAACTGACCAAAATCAAATATCCTCCGATCGTCTGTTTGGCAGTTATAAAAGAAATATTAATTATACAAAAATAGCTTATTGTGTATGGGAGGTACCAAAAGGGGTGAGGCTATTCTGCTCATTTACAATACCATAAGTTCATTTTGAAATATATTTATACTGGTAAATTTTCATACCGATCCGTTAAGGTTTACTCGAATTATGTATACGAGTACTTATTGGGTTACTTATAGGGCGTAATTTGATTTTTTTTATAGTAATTTCATTAAAATAAAAAAAGTATTCTACCGGCGGCCCGTGGCGGGTACAAAAGTGTGTATAGGGTTAAAGAGGACACTTTCACCTTTCTCTGGGTGGTATACGTTTCTTGTTCCCTTTTGTTCCCTAGAAATTCTATTCCACTAAAGTTTAAATTTGAGAAAAATATAGTAGTTTCATAAAAATTTCATAACGCCCCTAATATTAGACGCTAGAGCTGTGACCACTTACAACAACTAAAGACTAAAATATTACCAACATTATAATAGAGACCGCAGGCAATTATCGATGACAGCTTGCGAGAAGTAACCGTTTATTTTTGAGGAAAAAACAAAAAAAACACCATTTTTGGAAACTTAAAAAACAGTTGAGTTTGACAGCATGCCACGCCCACAATTATCAATTGTTAAACCTAACTTTTTGGCTACCTTAATCTGGATATATTGGCTACAAAACGGCGTTAAAATTTTAAAAATCGGTGACAAAAAAACTTTTCTTTTGACCAATGAAATCAAAATTTTAGCCACAGTGCGCCGTTAAGAAAATTGGTGAACAAATCTTTGAAACTCTATTCGCATTAACAGTGGAACGATAATACATTTATTTTTGTCTACAAAAAAATGAAACATCATATGAAATATTGATACGATTTCCATAATCTGTTAATAGTGTTTTGTCTGCGAATAGAACGATAGAATATAACCCATAATTCTAACGTGTTATCGCTTTGTTAACAGTCTGTAATGAAACACAGCTCCTTCTAATGTGTGATTCAGTTAGAGTGAGTTTTTGTATACTTGATCACGCGAACGCACGGACCGAAGGATATATCTAGTTTGTTCTTCCCTTTGTAACGCCTATGGGAAAATCCTTCGGAAATGTCGGAAAATCGAAAATTTCTTTTTGTATGGAATTTTGTGTGCACTTATTATTGGTATCCTATGCAATATTTATCAATTCGAATCAGAAAATGAGTTATCGTGTAAAAAACGAGGTTATCCAGTTGGATTGCGGGCATTCATTCCGTAAAGACTTTGTAGTTTTTTTTGCTTGACTCATGCCTAATATTAGACGATCAAATCTTAGGTGACGTAAACGTAGTGCAATAATTAGTCAAACTATACACAGTTCATCCACACCTTGCTTTTATTTTAGCTATCCTTCAACTACCTGCATAATGTGGATGGTATGCCGTGTGCTGAATTTCGGGAGGCTTGCCAAAGTTTAAATTTGCTCGAAAACGGACTTAATGCTCGCCGATGCGACTGTGTGTGCGTAAGAGATTCAACTTCGTACATTGTTTGCGATTATCGGAGTCACATGTCATCCGTCGAACCCGACCGCATGGGACAAATACAAAGACGAGATAGCTGACATTTTACACAGAGTACGCGCAATACCTCCGAATTTGTTCTTGAAATTAAAAACGAAATGCGCAACGAAGCCTTAGTTTTGATCGATGACATGTGCGTGCTTATGTACGGCAATATGCTGTAGACATTGAGAATGCCATCGCCAAATCATTCGGTACACGGTGTATTCTATCGCGAATGCAACGACAGCGAGACTATAATCGAGATGAGCTTCGAAATAGTCCGAACAAATGTGCCGCTGTTAAATGTCGAGAAGAACAACGTATACGAATCGCTGATAAAGGTTGTTGACGAAGCAAGGGGAGGCATTTATTTTATTAATGCTGCTGATGGGACAAGACACTTTTTTTATATTCTGGTAACAAATCGGTCAAGTTCTCAAATAGCGTTGGCCAAATTGTTGTAAGGCAGTCGAATTGAAAATTAGGGTATGAAGCTGCCGATTAATCTTCTCACGGTTGTAAATCAAAAATGCACAATGACTAAGAATGCGGCGACACCGCAATTGATACGATAACGCAAAATCAATATTTGGGATGAATGTGCGTTGGTAGTTTACCGAACGATGTAGGATTTACAAGGTGATTCAAAACGATTTGATGAGACTATGATATTGCTCATCATCATCACGAAATCTACTGCATCCGATTTACTTAAAGCTTGCTAAAAATTGTCGTCAATGCCAAGACGTTGAAATTGACCACTATCATGAGAGTTGCACTGCAGAACTTCCCATCGGCAGCTGAATTCTCAAGACAAGTGCTGACGCTTGGCAATGATCATATTCCTGTTGATGTTTTTACTGAAATGATATCGTTACTTATCTATTTTTGGAATTCACATCGTCGAGGAAGGAATTCATCAACAAAGTGTTCCCCGGCATTGCACAAAATTATTAAAATTTCGATTGGATTAATCAACGTTCAATACTAGCAGCGAGGAATTAGGACGTCGATAGATTTAATTTAATTTTTCAAAGTCAAATCGCTGGAGAACAGCAGTCGTACAAATCCGTTTACAGCGTGACCAACTATCCGACGGAATTTTTCAACTCGCTTGATGTGATGAAGGTGGGATCGATTATTATATCGCGGAATCGGAATCAACTGAAAATCCGAAATCAAGGGCGAATTTAAAGAAGGGGTAGTCCTTATCTCACGAATTCAGGTTATTCCAACTGATTGTCTATTCCAATTCCTCATTCGGTTGCTTCTAGAGATGACAATCAATAAATCGCAAGGGAAATCGTTGGAAGTCTATTGGATTAATCTCGAATTTTTCTGTTTTTTGCACGGTCAGCTTTAGGTATCTTATTCTCGTTTTGAAAAACCATCTTCGTTGTTTGATTTGCGCCGAAAAACAAAACGAAAAATTATCATATCACTATCTACTGATTTCAATTCCCTTCAAATGAATCTCAATGAAATTTGAACTATATGTGTTTTATTATTTCTTTGGAGTTTATCTAAAAGCTTTTAATTGGGGCGAGAAAAAGTTCGCCGGGTTCACTAGCATATATATATATATCAATGATCAGCGTCGAATTCTGAATCTATTTAAAGATGTCCGTTTGTCTACCCATCTGTCTGCCTGTCACAGGGATTACAATCGTAGTTTTTTAAAGCAATCGAACTGAAATTTGGAAAGCAAGCTTCTATCCTCAAGCATATCTTAAGTTATAATATGAGCAAGATCGGACTAAAATTACTCCCAAATTTGGTACGCTAGCTTTTATCCTTAAATTACAGCTTAAGTTCTAAAGTGACCAAGAACGGACCAAAATTACTTCTATCACCCAAACGAACTCCCGTTTGTTTTTGTTTTTGCTGTTCGTCTGTCTGTCCCGCAATTACATCCGCAACTTGAGAGCTCACAAGCTAAATATCGGTTTGCATGCTTTTCTATTCTCTAAGCATAAGTTAAGTTCCAAGATGAGCAATTTCGAACAAAAACTACTTCCATTTCCCATACAAGAAGCTGTCGAGCTGAAATTTAGTATACAAGCTTCTATTCTCTAAGCAGAGGTCAAGTTTCAAGATGAGCAAGATCGAGCATAACCTACATCCATCTCCTATGCAAACTCCTCATTTTGTGGGGTGTCCGTCTGTCTGTTGCTCCGATTGCAGGTGTAGTTTAAGGGCTATAGAGCTGAAATGCATAACAATTGATATTCTTTCCTGAGTCATACTATCACAATCGTGCATCTTACTCAAAATATGTCTGAATTCAGTGTACCTACAAACAAGATATCTATGTAAAAGTATGAGGGTAAATTCAGTCAACCCAGAAGAATGCGGCAAAGGTTAACTCGAGTAAACCTTAACGGATCGGTATGAAAATTTACCAGTATTAATATTTTTTAAAATGAACTTATGGGATTGTAAATGGGCAGATTAGCCCTACCCCTTCTGGTACCTCCCATACAAAATTACCTATTTTTGGATAATTAATATTTCTTTCATAACTGCCAAACAGACTATCGGATGATATTTTAATTTGGTCAGATTATTTATCTTGCAATAGTTGACAAACCCTATGAAAACCGAAACCTTTGCCACACCCCTTCTGGTACCTCCCATACAAATGATCGAATTGACCCTCATAGTTTTCATACATATCTTTTTTGTAAGTGAACTAAATTCACTCAAATTTTGAGTATGATGTTCGCTTATGCAAATTGGACTCAGGAATGAATATGGACTATATAGGTTCACGGCTTCTTGTACCTCCTATACAAAAATTACCTATTTTTGCAAAATTAATATTTCTCTCATAACTTCCAAACTGGCATTTGAAGGGTAATGCAAATTTAGGGGTTGGGGAATTGTTAATGAAAATCGGTCGATAAATTTATTTATTTATTTATTTATTTACTTAGTCTACTGACATAATTATCTTACAGACTAATTTACAGTAATTCAATTAATAGTTTATATTAAATTACATTAGTTAAAAATTTTAAATAAGTTCAATTTAAAATTTACTTTATTTATATTAAAATTAATTAAAGGGGAAAAACTATTGCATAACTTTAAACATCTTGCGATTGGTTCATTGATTCCATAATTAGAACGATGAAAATCTTCACGAAAAAGACGGTCATGACGTAACTCACGAGGAGGATTATACAAAGATACAAGATTTTTTAACTCAATACAATCAATTTCATTAGAAATAATGTTATAAATGAACATTATTGAAAATATTGTCCTTCGATCTCTAAGGGATTGTAGGCCCAAAAACTTTCGGCGGGCATCATGTGGAATAGTTCCATCCGCCCACCTAACTTTTTTAAAAGCAAAATTTGTAAAAATTTTTTGAATTCTTTCAATTTTGTTAGAATGGATAGAATAAAATGGATTCCAAATTAAAGAACAATATTCCAATTGACTTCTCACAAAAGAAACATATAATGTTTTGAATGTAATTGGGTCTTTAAAATCTGTAGAATTTCTTCTAATAAAACCTAGCATTGAATAAGCTTTTGCTGTTATATAATCGATATGGTTAGAAAATTGCAGTTTTGAATCAAATATAACACCGAGATCTTTAACTTCATCCACTCTTCTCAAAACGACATCGCCAATGCTGTAATTAAACACAACTGGTGTGTGGCAACGTGTATAAGTGACAGTACAACACTTATCTACATTTAAACCAAGCATATTTAACTTGCACCATTCTGCCAATGCCAATAAGTCTTTTTGAATCATTAAAGACTGTGATAAATTTGAAACTTTACCAAACAATTTTAAGTCATCAGCAAACATTAGTGGTTTGCAATAGGTAAAGCAATTATTATAATGGCATGGATTTACACCCAGTTTAAAATTCACATGCTTAAGGCTGTTAATGTCCGTATCCTTCTTAACCAGCCTCGTACATTCGAAATTACATCTCTCAATCCCTGTATTCTTCTCAATGTACTCAGTAATGTTATCAGCTGAGACCGATGGTTTAAACGATGAAACATGCAAATATTTTTTTCGAACCACAACACCAAGATCGTTGGAGTTGCTTTCGCCAACAACAATTACACGTTTTCTCCTTTTACGCCTTTCCACTTTTCTCCATTCGTTCTGCTGGTTGACCGCACCATACATGTTTGGCTGCATTTCAGACGCAGCAGTTGGGTATGAAGTGAAGGAAGAAGCATCATCATCGCTGCCTTGACATTCCGCTACATCAGACCGACCAGCAACAACTTCAGCCAAAGATTTTTGTATTTTATTTTCTTTATTTGTATTCGTGCGAATATTAGAAATGTTCATATGTTGATTGTTATTGTTTTTAGATTTTTTAAGATTCCTCTCATTAAGTTCATTGAACTTAAGCTTAAGCTCTTGTATGTCTTCATTAAGTTCACTTATTAAGGGATTCTTAATTTCTCTTATATCTGTTGCCATTGAAGAGATCAGAGAAATCATTTCCACTGATGCACTGAGGCAATCATTGCAGTTAAAAACAATGTTTTTGCATTCGAGAAATACGCTGCACAATTTCTCTTCGACACCCGCACATAAGAAATGAAATCTTGCTCTGCATATATGACAAGCAATATATTTATTTTGAAGCGATTTGAAACATTTCGCGCACAGAGTTTTTGGCGGAGAATTCATAATGTACGTGTTAACACTTTCGCGGTCTGCTGTAGACAAAACCTCAAAAAACCTAACTATTTGACATACCCCTTCTGGTACCTCCCATACAAATTGTCGAACTCATCCCCATAGTTTTACATACATAGTACATACATAGTACATACATACAACTACACTGAATTTATTCAAATTTTGCGTAAGTTGTAAGGTTATAAAAATTTGAATCAGGAATGAATATTGACTATATCGGATCACCCCTTCTGGATCACCCCCTACAATACAAAATGACCTTTTTTGGAAAATTTATATTTCTCCCATAACTTCTAAACCGACACCTGCTGCCCCTAATTCTACCTCATACTAAAATAATTTAATTTTTTTACGGTTTTGCTCCACAAACAGAATAAAATCAATACATAAGTAATTTTATTTTAATTAAAATCTATTAATTTCAATAACTTAAGACTTAAACAATATCTTATATTGAGTGATGGTATTTATCAGTGGCTAAAATTTCTGTACTGGTTTTTAATTGTTACTTTCCTAGATACTATTTCTGACCATGATCACCACTGCCTACCTAAACTTAGGAATACTTGTCAACATAATTTCAAGGGTAAAAAAGAACTTTACGGAATTGCCATTTTAATGGAAATACCAATCTACTACATGATATACTTTCATCTGCAGATTCCCAAATTCGACGGTACTCCTTCCAACATTTTTTTTAACAAAAAAGTACTCTTTTTTTGTTTTCGTGGTCCTCTATGCAAGACAATCATCATTTATTCATATTCTGTTTTCAAGTATATGTTTATGAGTCTTTAACTAAACAACACTTGTTTGTGGTTTGTTTTAATGGGTAAGTTGAGCGGTAGGAATTCTCATTTGTTTGTCTTTTGAAAGTTTGTCACTGGCTTTGTGTCGTATTTCGTTTTTTTTTTAAGTTATTCGCAGCTCGTACAACGCCCGCAATATCGTCGTATAAATAGCATACGTGCGTGTAGGTGTGATGGCACAAAAAACATTGGCACTTCCTGCTTGAAGTGTGTGAAGAAGGCGAAGATTTACAATGTATGCAATGGGAGCGAGTACTTTCAGTCACACGTCTCATCATGTGCAGTGAGCTAAGTTTACACACGGAAGAGTGTAATAATTGAGGTAGGAAGATTTTATATTAAACAAAAAAAAAATTGGCATTTGATTATAATTAGTGGGAATACATAAATTTATCGTTCTTAGTGATAGTGTTGTAGATGTAATGTACATATTTTTTAATATTTCTTTAACTCTTCTGTACGCAATACCTACGGTCATGTTACGTGTGCGACAACAACTAACATATTTGGTATTATTAAAGTTTGGTTTAGTTTTAAATTATATTTAATTTGAAAAAAGCATAAATTCATTTTTAGAACATTAATTGAAAGTGTTAAATATTACAATATTGTATTTAAAAAATTTTAAATTTAGAATTTCTTAATTTTTATCAGTTTCATATTATCATTCTCCTATATGGTCGTCCTTGCTTTTTATACCTCCCCCAATTAGTACATCTTTACACTAATTTTCTTTGTGACTAAAGTTGATAGTGTGTGTGTGTGGTTGTGTGTTTTTGAGTGCGCAATAGGGTTTTTCACTAATGTACGTGTTTTTTTTTCTATCCAGCCTTAGTTCAACACATTCACAACAAAGAATAAACAAATTTCACCGCACCTTAATGTTTATTTTCTGTGTTTCGTTTCTTTACGTATCTTTTTCATTTTCTCACTTATTCACTCACTTACGAAGTTTGCTTTTTTTACATTTTGGTTAGGCCTCTTCAGGTGTGTGTGAGTGCGTGTATGTAAGTGGGTCTGTGTTTGTGTTAACAACTTCCTGTTTTGCATTTTATGTACGGTTGTGTTTTCTCTTACTGCCTTTTTGCTGTTGTTGGTGTTTGTGCGTTGTATGTGTGTCTGTGTACCAACGTACATTGTTAATGTTTAAGTGGTTGCCAACCATAATAATGTTGCTTTTGTTGTTGGCGTTCTTGTTGATGTAGGCCCACATGTGCAAAAGAACATTCTATGCATATTCATTCATTTTTGTCTCTGTTTCTGTTCTTACTCGTACTTGTTATTGCTCTTGTTGTTGTTGTTGTTGTGTTATTATGCCCGTTGTCGTTTTGAGGTAGACCATCTTATGGGTATCTTTCATCATTGTCTTGCTGGTTCTTTTTTCGTGTCTTATTTAATTTTATTTTATCGCAAAGAGAAAAAAAATCAACTTTTCCGCTTTGCTCCCAACCATTTTCGTGCTTTTGCAAATTATTTTCTGTGTTTTTTTCGTCGTTTCGTGTTTGTTGAATATTCGCATATCATCAGCCTTTGCCACAGACATAAATATATATGTTTACATGTATTTATGTGTAGGTATTCTTATCAATGTGTACGTATTTAGTCACGAGCCATCACATAACATATGGGACATTTTGCGGTATATGTCAAAAATGTTGAAGGATTCGTCGTTCGTAACAGTCAACAAAGGAGAGCAGGTGTGGTTGCGAAAATTACAGGAAATTACATGTGGAACTTTAACAAGGACCAAGTGGTAGCTGGTTAGTATGTAAGAACCGCTTACCACATCAGAAAATGTCAGCAGTATGCTATAACCAAAAATTAGGGCTAACGAGTTAGCGTATGTGTGGTTTAAATTTGCTTATATTTAAGCCATATTTAAAGTACGGCAGTCTGTAACAATAGAGTCATAATGGATAATATTTTAACAGTGGCTAAGGGGAATTTGCTTACAAAAAAAACTAGTAAAGTAATTATTGTCGGGAGTGAGATGCAAGTTAAAGCTTCTGATCGGTTTAACTTGGCAAACCCAGAGTGATCTTTGCCAATTGCACTTTAAGTCTACTCACAGAGCTCCGTATTCATGGTACTACTGCGGACGGAGTGCCTCCACGTGGTGACGCCTAGAAACGTGGCTTTGACACCTGCCAGAGGTCCGGTAACTGTGAAGGGCGAAACTTAAAACCGAGGCAAATCGGCTCAGAGAGAGCGGTATCCTGGTTTGCGTCTGACCCAGAATGGGCGACTGTAATAAAATCAATGTACAGGAGGAGAAAACTGCGACGTGGTGCGCTGGGCTTGCAACCCGTCACTGACGTTTGAACTATTACAATGAAAAGAAGTAAGAAAAGAATAAAACGGACCCCCTAAAATGTTGACGACCACCGCAAACGAAATAAGGACCATGAATTGAGGATATGTACCTGGAATGTTAGATCACTGAATAGACCAGGTGCCTCCATTCAACTGGCGGAAGTCCTCGGGACGGGACACGGGTGTTCGCGCATGAAGACGTGCGACATCTACTATAGTGGTCATGCGGACAAGCACGAGCTTGAATGTCTCAAGGTTCAAACCGGTGTGTGAACGTATAGCCACCATAAGAGTCAAAACAAAGTTTTTCCACATAACACTTATATGTGCCCATGCTCCGACAGAAGAGAAAAGCGATGAGGACAAAAACGAGTTCTACGAGAGCCTAGAAAATGTTTATGACCGTAGCCCCAGCCATGACATCAAAATTATACTAGGCGATTTTAATGCTAAAATAGGCAGAGTGACCGCATTTGAGCCTAGCATCGGAAAATTCAGTCTGCACACCGAAACGTCGAACAATGGCATCAGACTGATTGATTTCTCTGAGGCAAGAAATATGGTAGTTGGCAGCACTAGATTTGACAACAAATACATTCATAAGGCAACATCGTTATCTCCAGATCAATTTACGAGGAATCAGATCCATCACGTGGTAGTTGATGGAAGGCACGCATCGAGTGTTCTGGACGTACGAGTGATCAGGGGTGCGAATATTGACTGCAATCATCTCCATACCGCAGTTAAGGTACGCACAAGGCTAAGCATGGCGAAAAACGTACGTAAGCAGGCACATCGAAAGCTGGACATCGGTAAACTGCGGACCACAGGGGTAACGGACGCCTACTCCAACCACCTAACTCAACTGCTGCAGAATGCTCCAACCCCTGATAGTATAACCTCGCAGTGTCAATATATAGTCGACTACATAGAACGGACTGCGAGAAGCGTACTTGGATACTCAAAGCCATCTCAAGAAGATCCCTGGTAGGATGATGAATGTCGCAATGCCACGAGAGAGACGGATGCTGCAAATAGGGCAAAACTGCGGCCAATGGTAACGCGAGCTGATCGTGAACGACACAGGGAGAAGAGACGACAGGTAACTCGTCTTTTTAGACGAAAAAAGAAGGAGCTGAAGAAGAGGTAGGATGAGTGCACAGAGTTGCTTCAAAGTAGAAGGGAAGCCCGAAAATTCTACAAGAGAGTTAAGGCGAGAATGCGTGGAACTAGGTTGCCCTCCTGCAATGACAGCGGATGGCCAGCTAGTGACGGACCCGGATAACGTTCTGAAGATATGGAGAGATCACTTTAGAAATTTACTGGATACTGACACCACTCCAGAAGACCCCGCTCCAATCCATGACGATGGTATTAACTGTCCACCTCCGAGCCAGAGCGAAATACGTATGGCCATCTCCCGCCTTAAAAACAACAAAGCTGCTGGAGCAGATGTCTACCTGCTGAATTGTTTAAGGCTGGTGGGGAGGAGCTGATTAGGAGCATGCATCAGCTAATGGAGAACGTCTGGCAAGAGGAGAGCATGCCCGGAGACTGGAGTCTGTTATGTCCCATATACAAGAAAGGAGATCGTAGTGAATGTAAAACTACCGTGGAATAAGCCTATTAGCAATGGCGTACAAGGTCCTTTCAAGCATATTGGGTGAACGTCTAAAGAAAATTGTAGAAAAGCTTATTGGACCCTGTCAGTGCGCCTTTAGATCTGGCAAATCTACGACGGATCAAATATTCACCTTACAACAATTCCTGGAAAAAACTCATAAAAAGCAGATCGACACCTACCATCTCTTTGTCGACTACAAGGGCTGCCTTCGACTCTGCGATAAGGAGTAGGCTATATGAGGCCATGTCTGAGTTTGGTATTCCTGCAAAGCTGATTCGACTTTGCAAATGTACCTTAGACAACACCAATTCCTCGGTTAAGATTGGTAAGGATCAGTCTGAACTATTCAACACGGAAAGAGGTCTCAGACAGGGCGAAAAGCTGTCGTGGACAATATTTAATATAGTTATGGAGAAGGTGATGAGATGGGGACGCACCGTGAATGTTGACAACTATTGTTTTAACGTAGTCGATGAGTTTACCTACCTCGGAACTTCCATCAACAAGTAAAATAATGTCAGTCAAGAAATTAAGCGGAGAATAGTGCTAGCCAATAGATGTTTCTACGGACTTACACAGCTATACCAGGTGCTAATATTACCCGTTCTGATGTATGCTGCCGAATCATGGGTGCTTACTACAACGGACATACAAAACCTGGGAGTATTCGAGAGAAAAGTGAAAGTATATGGACCTTTCTGTGTCGACGGCGAGTTTCGCCATAGGATAAAACTCCAACGACTTCGATGGCTGGGACATGTTGCCAGGATGGATGTAAATGCTCCAGCGAGAAAGGTGTTTGAAAGCGAAACAGAAGGACGGCGCAGAGCAAGAAGACCCAAACTCCTTTAGAAGGTCCAAGTGGGGTCGATGTGCCATCATCTGGTAGGGCTAACTGGAGAACACACGCAGAAGACCGAACCGTGGGGAATTCTTTATTATTTCAGGCCTCAATTTTATGAACCACGTTCGTATCGTGATATTAGCCTTTTACCCATCGCATACAAGGTTCTGCCTAGTATGTTAGGTAAAAGACTGAAGCCCGTCCTGGCGAACCTGATTAGACCTTATCAATGTGGCTTTAGACCTGGTAAATCCACGACTGACCAGATATACACACTACGACAAATCCTAAAGAATTCTCAGAAATAAAGATCGACACTCGATATCTGTTCATCGATTACAAAGCTGCATTCGACAGTTCGATACGTCAGAAATTGTTAGATGCTATGGCTGAGTTTAATATTCCCGCGTCGCTAATACGACTTTGAGGAATGACAGTGACTGACACGAAGTCTTCAGTGAAAGAAATCTGACTGAGCCATAGTCAGACTTGCGATATCTTTAACATCGTAATGAAGATGATCATGCGGATGGCTGCAGTAAACAGGAATGGCAACATCTTTAACAAAAGTCACATATTGTTTGCGCATGACGATGATATAGATATCATTGACCGGGATTACGGGATGTTACTGCGGCCAAACATTGAAAAGCAGTCAGCGGAAGTGGGTCTGGTAATAAATGAGGACAAAACCAAGTAATTTGTTTCACCTTAGTCGTATTAAGCATAAGCTGTATGTGCTGTACAACGACATCGATGTAGTCAATCGCGTTGGAATGGAGCGAATGCGATGCCTTGAACACGTTGTACAAATGGATGATAATGCTCCAGCTCGAAAAGTCTTCGACAATAAACTCGATGGGCCTCACAGGAAGGGGCGACCGAAACTTCGTTAGATGGACCAGGTGAAAGAGCTATTATCTAAACTTGGAGTGACATACTATCTCCGAAGAGCTTGGAATTATTTTGTACGTGCGGAAGAATTTTATTAATGTGGTGAAAGGGGTAGGGTGTGTTAATTTGTGTAGAGTAAAAAATATGCGCTAAGCGGTTATCAAAATCGTAGTCTACGATGAATTCTAAGAAAATCAGCCCGGAAACCATATGTCTAAATTCAAAATCGAGAATCTTTTCGTATTGAGAAAAAAATCCACAACAAGCCCCGCAACTGCCCGGGAATCACTCCTACATGGTTCAAATGTATGACCAAACCGTCTTCCGTACAGAATTTTTTTTTTTGTAAAATTTGCTCCCACCATTCTGACTGTGTGACCGACCCTCAGTCATTTTTCCCTCTTAACAATTTTCCTAAACTTACTTACTCTTCCACGTCCTAATGGGCCTCCTATACAAAAAATTTCTAAATTAATAAAAAATTCTTGGCATAATAATTCATGACCCAAAAGTGGGGAAGGTGGAGTGGATGCAAATGGCTGCGTATCGTAGTCAAAAGTGGTGGGAAGAGGAAAAAATCCCCAACAAGCCCAGCATATGCCTCGCCCCTTAGGGTTAAAAGGATTTAGATACTAATAATATTTTTTTTTATAAGATTTTCTCCCACCACTCTAACTGCCCCAAAGGTGCCCCCAAAGAAGTAAAATGACCGGCTCCCAAAATTTTTGCAAGCCCAGCAGTTTCTCAAAACAAAGCTACCCTGCTCCCATGGTGCCTCCTAGAGGGGTAAAATGTACGACCGACTCCACTATTGTAAATAAATTATTAAATATTAAACTTACTCGCATCATAATTGTGCCACAAAATATTTTTGTATATTTACCTAAAAAGAAAAATTATAAGAAGAATATTAGTTTACATGTTACGCAATTAGATGGTATTTGTGCTTAAAAAATAAAAAATTGTACTATCATCTTATGGGAAACACCAATGATAATATAATTTTTTGATGAAAAAATCACAATTTAGACAATATGATTAATTTTATTTAAATATAAATTATGAATAATAATTTATTTATTTTATTGATATAAATAACATACATATACTCTATATGGATGTGCAAAGTTATGATTTACACGCAATCGTAAACAAATTTTTCATTCCCGACTATTATTTTCTTATGTGCTAAAAAAAAAAACATAGAAAAATCCCAAAAACATACTGAAAATTTCAGATGCTGGTTTTGGCGGTACTGTCCACGTTTGCAATTTAGGCTGACTTCTGCTCTAGGTTTGAAAAGAAGAACACAGTTGCCAAACGGATGAAACGACGGCAATTTTTATTATAAAGATGATCTATCCGTTATATAATCCATTTTCATATTACTGTCATTACAAAGATCTTGGGCTAAGTTTGTTTAGTTTCTTTAGAATCTTCTGTATCGGTGTAACACTGATTCTAGGTAGCAATCCCAGTAAACAAAAGGTTTTTTAGAATGTATTATAAAGCAAAAATAACTATAACCATCAAATTCTGTACAAATAATTTCATGTAAAGAATTACATCATTATCTGATGATTACATTGTATGGGTGTGTGTGTCTCCACCCTAATGCTACTAGCATTTGTTAAGTACATCCTACAATATATTTCCTGGAATTGCTCATATTTATTAGCTTTATTTATCTGAGTAAGCGGCACATACATAGAAACCGGAAATTAGCTCTTGCTAATGTAAAAAACAAACAACATGAAACTAATGATCTCAATGAAATTAATATAGTAGATTTTGCATTTCCGGGAATGTAATGGGAGTAACAACAAATTGTGTAAACACAACATTTATGTGCGTACAATTGTTACTGTTTAACGCTAAAAACCCACAGGATAGCGAGCTACTTAATAAAGCTGATGAAAATAATAAGTGTAGCAGCTATCTTGTAATCAAAATTAAGTATTAAAATAGACGTCTAACACAAAATTACATTAAGTAAAAAACTTAAAGTTTAAAATGACTAAGCAAGTATAATTTATCATCTTACTATTTAGAACACTATTTACCACAATGGTCATTTGCAGGAAATTACGTAAATATTGCTCTAGTTTATCTCAACGATAAAAAGAAAACCATTGCTACTAAAATAACTACACAAACACACACACACAACCATAAAAACTATAGCGAAAGTTTAAAGAAATAAAAATGTTCTGTGGCAGTTTAGCCCCACCCCCCACACCTAAATGTTTCCTCATTGTTAAGGAAATAAATCACTACACTTTTTCCAATATTTTTAAATATGGCTCTATATTTATTTATGCCTAACACGCTCGAAACACACAAAAACATAAAAATTTATCGACACTTGGTTTCGTAAGCGATAAAATTTAACGACCTTAAAATTGCAAAGTGCTCAGTTATCTCAGGCCATAAAAATTTGCTTCCACTGTAAAATTGCTGTTGTTGTTGCTGTTCATGGTGTTGCGTAAGGCACGTAACGTAAAGTAAGGAAGGATATTTTGACGAAATATTAAAGGGGATGGCCACAACTGCTGGAGGCATGAGGGCATGAGAGAACACATTAAAATCATACCTTCCTTAACAAGAAATTTTGTAAATTTTTGTTATCAATATTTTTAAGGTATTTAACATGGATGTAGAAATTTGATACGTTAAAATTCTAATATATTTATGAGTGATTGAATATTTAATAGAACGAATTTCTACATAAAATTTTTGAGTATTTCTGAAAATTGATTAAAGTTTTAATATTATAATAATATCGATCGTGTAAGGTTACGTCGAGAGAGAGTTACCCCCACTCTATGATATAGTTTTGTATTCTTGGGCTTCACCTAAACATCTTGATTGGTTTCTATTAGAATTATTGGAAAAATTTAATTTTCTGAAGATTTGTTAATTTGTATAGAAGTTACCAGTTCGAGAGATAGGTGTTACCAGTTTCAGAGTTGACTTACGACAACCAACATTCATTTAAAGTTTACCTGGAGCAAAATTTTACTAAATTCAGTGTACCTACAAAAAAGGTAATGTTTGTAAAACTCTAAATGTGATATCGACACACCAAACAAGGGGGTTGAACAGATGTCAGTATTTTTAAAAATTTGTTCACAATTACACCAATTTCAAATTCTCCAGTTGGCAGTTGGATATTATTCAAGAGATATTAATTTTTCACAAAAAGTTAATTTTGTATGTGAGGGACTAAAAGGGATCGGCCTATATTGTATGTACATATTTATTTTTGAGTCAAATTTTTTAAGCGTAGATTTAGAGCAAATTGTGACTGATTTCAATGTGAAAGCACAAAAAAAACATATGAACATGTGTAAAACTGTAAGGGCGAATTCGGTTATTTTTGTGTGAGGTAACAGAAGGAGTGTGACAAAGGTTTCGGTTTTCTGAGGATTTTCTACTATTAAAAAGCTTCTAGTTGCACATTTAGAAATTATGGAAGAAATAAAAATTATCCAAAAATATGTAATTTTGAATAAGAGGTAACACAAGGGGTTGAACTATACCGCCAATTTACAATGCCATTACTTACATTTCAAAATATTAACACCGGTAAGTATTCATAAAGATCACCTATGGTTAACTCGAGTTATCGTGCCCACCATCATACCTGCCATACAGACAAGGCTCAATGATCTTCAAAAGTCCTAAAGCGATTTTGGCCTTAAGATACTTATGGCCCAACTAGTCTGCTTTAATACTTTACATTTCATCGTATCAAAGGAAATATACCATCATTCGGTGGCGTAACGAAAGTCGTTCGTACAAACAGTCATCTACATATACAAATGCATACTTAAATATACGAACATAACCTTGGTTTCACATTGAACATCACTAACCAACCTAACAGTCTAACAGTGATTCAACTACTTCCAGGGCAATAAAGGGCGAACGACAACAAATTTAATTATGCAATCGCCCACATACGACCATAGTTGTATACATACAACCCCAACCATAATTTGTTCCTTATATATCAATAAGCAACCCGACCGACAAACAATTCTTCAACTACCTTAAGGGAAAACAATCATAGTTTCAATCGTCTCACATGACCGTGACAAACGATGTTTTCGGCAATGCATACAAACCACCAACGACACGACACGTTCGTGAATCGCCACGAGGGGTGAATGAGAGCGACAAACAACATACTTCCAAACACATTCGGAAAACAACACCACAAGCAAAAGTGTACATCAATGCATACCCTAATTTATGGTGCGATGTACTTCTCATTACATCGAGAGCTGCACCTACTTAAATGATTGAGCATTTTGCTTGGTAGTTTGGTCGTTTGCTATCGCAGACAAATTTATTGATAAGTTCGTTTGTAACCGTTTCCGACTGCCCTTTTATTACGAAGCTGACTTGCTAACAACAACGAATCATCAATATATTTTTGAATAGCCGATGCTACATAAATCGCAAACACAATTCGTATCACAAAGACGACTCCTTGTTGCTGATACAAACTGGAATCGCCTACGAAAACCGAATCACCAAGATGACCCCGTATTGCTGATATAAACCTGAATCTTCAACAAACCCGAAACTTCAATACAATTGTTGACGTGAACCTGAAGATATGAATCTGAATTGCGATCAACACCGAATCATAAATATATTCCCAAATCGCTGATGCTAACCTAAATCGCCGATAAAACCGAATCATCAAGACAACCCAGTATTGCTGATATAAACTTGAGTCGCCAGCCAAACCCAAATCCCCAAGAAGTTCGCACGACAACTTCGAATTTCGATCTTGAAATTGACTTCAGATCGAACACATGTGCGGTAGTCTACTGTCGAAATTGGGAATACCAGCGGCAAATCGTTCGATGCACGATGCATTCAATCACGAATTGCAATGAGATCGAGCATAGATCGAGATGAGCTGACAAAAGAGTCCGAAAAAATGTGCCGTCATTGAATGCCGAGCAAACGAACGTGTACGATTCGCTGATGGAGGTTGTTGACCATGGAACGGGAGGCATTTACTTTATAGATGCTCCCCCAGGCAAAACATTCGTCATTTCTTTGATTCTGGCAACATTTGGTCAAGATCGCAAATTCCGTTAGCTGTTGCATCCGCTGGTATTTCTGCCATATTGTTGAAACGCGGTCGACCTGCACTTTCCGCTTTGAAGCTGCTAATGAATCTTCTCACGGTTGACAAGCCAACGTGCAGCGAAATTGTGCGAGAATGTTAAATTATCGTTTGGGATGAATGCACGATAGCACATAAACGAGTTTTGAAGGCAGTTGACCGAGCGATTAAGGATTTTCGAGGTGATTCGACATGCTTTGTTGTGGCTATGGTATTTTCGTCAAACGCTTCTCGTCATTCCAAAATCTACTGCTGCTTATGAAATTAACGCATGCCTGAAATCGTCATCTATGTGTTACTGAATTTTCAAGGCAGCTACTGGCACTTGATAATGGCCAAATTCCTGTTGATGTTTCAACTGGATGGCTGACGTTTCCGGCAAATTTCTTCGAGTTAACATCGTCAAAGGAGGAACTCATCACCAAAGTTTTCCCCGGCATTGCAACAAATTATAAAAGTATAGATTGGATAAGTGAACAGGCCATACTTAAAAAAAAAAATTAATTTCCCTTTGCACCCCATGTATGAGGTATGGGATAGCTTCTCGCGTTGTTGTGAATTAACACGCTTTCTATTTTTAGACTCACAACTAACGGCACCTACCTGTTTATCGACGAATGCGAACGTCACTGTTTGAGAAGCTCTTACTAGACACGACGATTGAATCGACGCTTAACTACTGCGAAGTTGCTGTCAACAACATTCGAGGGGAGCCGACAATGAAAGACAATTTTATTTATTTGTTTTCTTTTACGATGACTGGAGCCAGGTTTGAACCTGCGATCTCCCGCATGGTAGTCGCGTGTTCTATCCACTATGCCACGGCCGGTCCCCGGTCCAGGCGATACTAGCAGCGAAGAATAAGGTCGTCGATAGCTTGAATGTTATTATTCAAAGTCGAATCGGTGGAGAACTGCATTAATACAAATCCATTGACAGTGTGACCAACGAGAATGAGGCGACCAACTATCCGACAGAATTTTTGAATTTTTTAGATGTGTCAGGAACTCCGCCGCATAATTTACAGCTGACACTGGGATCGATCATAAGCATGTTGCGGAATCTAAACCATCTTAGATTGTGCAACGGTACGCGTTTGTCGGTCAAGAAACTGATCATCAATGTGGCAAATTCCAAGGAGAAGAAATCCTTATCCCACAAATTCCTATTATTCTAAACGATCTTCCCTTCCAAATGCAAGCGAATTCAACTACCAATTCTATTGGCTTTTACGATGACAATCAATAAAACCCCTCAATGAAAAGATCAGACGTACGTTGTCTGTTCGCGTATTGGCAAACCGTCTTCATTGTTTGTTTTTACGCCGGAAAACAAATCGAAAAACATTGTTAATCAGATTGCTCTTCACCGCTCTTCACTAATTCGGATTAAATTCAAATAAATCACATTAAAACTTGAACTAACTGTGTTTTACTATACCCCTGGAGCTTATATGAATTCGTTACCTTAGGAGCGAGACAAAGTTTGCCGGGTCCGAAATTGTATGGCAGAACAACGTTTGCCGGGTCAGCTAGTAATAAGTATAAGAACAACCCTATAGGGGTGATATGAAATTCGTTACATGACATATTAAGACGATTTACCCATGTCCTTCCATCTGGCTGAACAGCATCGGGTAGAAAACACCTTAAGGAATCTAACACAAAGACATTGGCCTACAAGATCGATATCATCCAAGAAAGTATGTTGCTAAACTGGAATTTATGCTTTATTGTCAGTCAATAAGATCTATCACAGCTCGCAAACCAGTCAGATACCAGTGTCAATGTTGAAAAGGGTAGTCGAAAGTTGCACCTTCCGAAGAAGCCACATATGGCATATCTATATATATAAAAGAGGATGTGTGTATGTATATATGTAACGTATGGACTCGAAAACGGCTGGACCGATTTTGATGAAATTTTCAGGGAATCTTCCGAATAACCCCGCGAGTAACATAGGCTACACATTGTTTGGATTTTTCTACATTTAGGGGGTGAAAATGGCAACATTCGATAATATGCAATAGCGAAGCATTGCCGGGCCCACTAGTTCATAATAATCATTTAAATTACATTTCATTTTAAAAGAAAATCTCAGAAACTGTTGTTACGGATCTTGTAAATACTCCGACGTTGTATTATATATATTTACTTCATATATTATAGGATGAATTAATTAAATTACACCATATTTTTGATATAAGAATGCTGCAGGATCAAAACTCTACTTAATGGTATCCGTAAATTTATTATTTTTCATAATTGGAAATTACGATATGGGCACAAGAATTCATAACATTCCCAAAATTATGAAATCATAATATCGGACATATTATCAAACAAACAATTTTCTACTTCATTTAGAAGTAATCAACGTAATTTTTGCTTGTATACACAATTTCAAAAATTTTAATTTCTCTTATCTTAAGTAAGGGGCAAATTAAATTCATTGCAAACCACCTTAGTCAAACAAATGCTACTTTCGAAAAAACATTTTAAATGTGGGAAAAATTGTTTTCACTGTGATAGCATAAACTTTGTTTGACAGCATCCTTGAAAAGTTTTTCAATATCTTAGGAATTTATGTGAAACTGTAAAGGGGAGCGAAGTTAATACCTACAACGGTACGATAGAGTATTAAAAAAATACATGGTTTTGTTTTTACTTTCTGTTACATTGTTCCAAATGACTTATTTAAGTCAACTTTTTACCGCCCCTTCCCACCATTGGTTTAATATTACCTACAAATGCGTAATCGTCATATGAAAATGTATTTTACAGTATTTTGTGTTTGTTTGTATAAGTTAAGGTATGTTTGTTTATGCTGTTAAATAAATAATGAGGAGAAAACGTTGAAAAGTTTTGTGTAATAAATATCGATTTTAAATTAGATTGTTCTCATCAAAAAGTGAAGTGAATGTAAGTAACTTTCTTAAACATGTTTGCACGTGAAGGATATTAGATGGATTTACTTTGTGAGATGTACTATTATGACTGGAGGCAGAAATATATTTTATTTTAAAAGAACAAAGTTGTATTTGATGTTTGTAGGTGGGAGGAGTGGAGTGTATATGAGAAGTTATCAAAGTTAGTTTCGACAGGTAAGCAATATGTTATATCAAAGGACTTAATTAGTATGTAACACAATTCATGTTATACATGAGTTACAACACATCAAGTATATGATTATTAAATAGAAGCTCGGGAATCTGAATTACTGGGGGTTATTATTTCCAAACTTTAAAATTAAAACTTTTATATTTAATTTTGTTTTAGCAGATAAAATTCGACGTCCGATAGTATTTGTTTGAAGAGCTCAGGTAATGCTCTTAGAAATATGAAAGAATATCAAAGAATAATCAAATATTCTTCTACAGCGAACGTAGTGCATACTAGTGACTAAAGCATTATCTATATATATAAAAGGCTTAGGTAACTGACTCATCGCCCAAAAGGCTAAAACTAGAATCGTGAAATTTGAAATGTCGGTTCCTTTTGTGACATAGGCGCGCACTAAGAAGGGATTTTTAGAAATTCGGACTGCAAGGGCGTAAAGTAGGCGTGACACCGCCCTATACAACTCGAATTTTAAAATGGCTGTATCTTTTAAACCGTTATAGGTACGAAGTCGAGATTTGTTACATATGTTGGTCGTATACGAAAAATAACTTTTTTGTGGAAAGTGGGCGGAGCCACACCACTTTTTAAGAAATAGCTATATTGTCCAAATAAACGGACCGATTACAATTATATTTTCTTTGTGTGTTACTGGCCATAGGGCCTCTATCATAGGCTACATGAAAACATAATTAGACAAAGGAGCGTGACACCACCCACACAACCCGAAATTTCATTCGGTCATATCTCAAGAGCCATTAGAGATATGAAGATGAAATTTGCTACATATATTACTGATACAAAGAGGAATACGTCTCGCTGGAAAATATGGCGGTGCCACGCCCCTTTTGCAAAAATCGTTATGTGGGAGAAATAAATGGACCGATTGCAATGAAATTTTCATGGGTAGTACTAACCGTAGGGCCTCTATTATAGGCTACATGAAAACATCACAGGAGCCTGACAACGCCCACACAAACCAAAATACTGTGTGATACTGTCCATAGAGCCTCTATCATAGGCTACATGAAAACATAATTAGACAAAGGGGCATGGCACCACCCAAACAACCCGAAATTTCATTCGGTCATATCTCAAGAGCCATTAGAGATATGAAGATGAAATTTGCTACATATATTACTGGTACAAAGAGGAATACGTCTCGCTGGAAAATATGGCGGTGCCACGCCCCTTTTGCAAAAATCGTTATGTGGGAGAAATAAATGGACCGATTGCAATGAAATTTGCATGTGAAGTACTAACCGTAGGGTCTCTATTATAGGCTACATGAAAACATCACAGGGGCGTGGCACCGCCCACCCAAACCAAAATTTCAATCAGTTATATTTCACGAGCCATTAAAGAGATTTTAAAAGATTAAAAAGACGAAATTTGCTATAAATGTAAGTGGTACATGGGGGATTACGTTTCGCTGAGAAAGGGGCGTTGCCACTCCCCTGTTGGTCATGTTAATAGAACGATTTAACAACATTTTCATAATCTATATAAGGGTAAACCCGAAATAATGTATACCAATGAAAGAATTTCAGGGTTGTTAAAACCACATATATTTGTTAATCCATAAATGGGCTATATATTTAACCCTCAAAATATATAAAGCATAACCATTTCCGGTGATCTATTTATGAATGGAAGGTCAAAAACTGTATCTGTATTTCTAGAACATATGTTTTTTCAATGTTCATAAAAATGGAAAAAACCACCATATCGCTGGCTTAACATGTAAAGGCTTTAAGTCCACTTCTTTTCGAAATTGAGATTTTGATGCAGTTATGTTCATTAAGTAAAAATACATCGATTAAAAAAACCAGTACAGAAATTTCAGTCAGGTAAACTGACTGATAAATACCTTCACCCAATATAAGATATTGTTGAATCTTGAGTTATTGAAATGAATATATTTTTAATTAAAATAAAATTACTTATGTATAATTTTTCCCCAGCTTGTAGTGCAAAATCGTCCAAAACTTTACTTATTTGTGTAGGGGGTATAGGTACCGGTTTGGAATTTATGTGAGAAATATTAATTTTACAAAAAAATTTAATTTTGATAGGTGGTACCAAAAGGGGTGAACCGATAAAGTCCTTATTCATTCCTGACTCAAATTTTCATACGTACAACTTACGAATAATTTGACTGAATTCAGTGCACTTACAAAAGAAGATATGTATGTAAGACTATGGGGGTCAATTCGGTCCTTTGTATGGGAGGTGCCAGAAGGGGTGAGTCAAATAGTTAGGTTTTCTGATGTTTCGCCTCCTATCACAATATAAATTAACCGACTAATTTTCATTATCCCTTAAATGTCCGTTTGGAAGTTATGGAAGAATTATTAATTTTCCAAAAATAGGTAATTTTGTATGGGAGGTACCAGAAGGGGTGACCTGATATAGTCCATATTTACTCCTGACTCATATTTTCATAAGCGTACAAATGACTCATAATTTGACTGAATTTAGTGTACTTAGAAAAAAGATATGTTTGTAAGACTATTGGGGTGAGTTCGGTCATTTGTATGGGAGGTACCAGAAGGGGTGTGTCAAATAGTTAGGTTTTCTGGGGTTTTGCCTCCTATAATAACATAAATTAATCGACCAATTTTTATTACCCCCCAAGGGTCCGTTTGGAAGTTATAGGAGAAATATTAATTTTCCAAAAATAGGTAATTTTGTATGGGAGGTACCAGAAGGCGTGAACCGATATAGTCCATATTCATTCCTGTGTACTATTTTTATAAGCGAACATCATACTCAAAATTTGAGTAAATTAGGTTTACTTACAAAAAAGATATGTATGTAAAACTATAATGGTCAATTAGGTCATTTGTATGGGAGGTACCTGAAGGGGTATGGCAAAGGTTTCGGTTTTCTTAGGGTTTGTCTACTTTTGCAAGATAAATAAACTGACTAAATTGAAATATGCTACGATCGTCCGTTTGGAAGTTATGAAAGAAATAGAAATTATCCAAAAATAGGTAATTTTGTACGGGAGGTACCAGAAGGGGTGGGGCTATTTTGCCCATTTACAATCCCATAAGTTCGTTTTGAAAAATATTAATACTGGTAAATTTTCATACCGATCCGTTAAGGTTTACTCGGGTTATCCTGCTGACCAGCCAGCCAGCCAGCCAGCCAGACAGACGGACATAGCTCAATCGTCTTAAAAAGTCCTGAAACGAATTTGGTCTTAAGATACTTGGGGTCTAACTCGTCTCCTTTAATGCGTTAAACTTTTTTCGTATCAAATGATATACACCCTCATCCCTAAGGGTGATGGTATAAAAATAGAGTTATCTCATTTGTAGTTGTTGTTTTGTAGTGATGAGTAAAGGCGCTAAGTCCAATTTATCACATCTTTGTGTAATATAGCATTTCTTCCAATGTTGCTATATCAACTTTATAGCGAGGAATGGTCTGAGAATGGTCCAACCAATTGATATAATATTATTTCTCATTGGCTACACTCAGTCATGACATTAATCGTCGACTGCTTTGATTGATTGATTTGATTGTTTTTTGTCTCTCCTGTAAAATTGTAAAATATGGACTTAGAGCCTTTACATGTTAAGCCAGCGATATTTTCTTTTTAATTTTATAATAAACTTAAAATCTAATCCATTGCCTACAATACAAAATAAGTCCACTCAAGTGATGCCTACAGGGTCCTGTCATATAATATATGTAATTCTTAAATTTATAACTGTGTTTGTCAATAGCTCCTTAACAGACTGTCTGTGGATACAATTTGTTAGCACAAATAAGATATTAGAAAAAGGTGTAACGCCCGCAACGGACGAATTTCAAATTTTTGGATGAACCACTAAATGTATAATTCTAAATAAAGCCTTTTTAAAATCCTTAAATATTCCTCTTTCCTCTATGTATTTCTTTTTTTTTTGTTACTATGCAATATTTGCTAAAATAGATGGAAATACACATTGACATCCAAAACTACTTAAATTTTTTGTAACGACCACAACGGTACTTTTGGCTCGAATATATTTTTTGTCAAAAGTAGTTAAGCAAACAATTAAATGTAATTTCAAAGTACTCTCAAATAACTGTTGTTTGCTGAAGTTTTTTTTTTATAAATATCTCACTAATAACGCAAACGGGATTAATATAACAAAATATAAATGCGTACGAATGTAACGTCCGCAACACAGGATTTACCCATATTTAAAATTGCAAATGTGGTGTCCGTGAGTCTAATAAAGCGTTTGTATTTTACCTATATTGATAAAATTTTTAAGAAGATTCATTATAAGTACGGGTGAAGCAACGGGCAAGCTAGTACTTAATAAAATCAAAATGTGTCCATTCCTAAAGGTGCCTTTCCATAACTGCTATATAAGGTTACTGCATAACGAACATAAAATTATACATTTCGCCACTCTAAGTGGCACAAAAAATACACTGCAACAAAGCAAAACAAACAACAAAAAAAAATTAGTAAAATATTTCAGTTGCACGCCAAACTATTGAAATTATTCCAAATGTTGCCCATAACACATCTCGCGACTGTTCCTATTCATGCTCGTGGCAACAATTACTAATTTATTTATAATTGAAATAAATTTATTGCTTCAATGGCATATTGTGCACATAAAATGTTACGTTAAATCTAAAACTAATTAGTTTTTAATATGCTTATTTTAAATTTATAATTTTTTTTTTTTTTTGTAATACTCCACTTTTTTTACTCTTCTAAGCCCTTAGTACCACGCAGCTTTCTGCGTATACTATTTGTATGTATAACTTGCATACATTGTATACCAACCGGTACATATGATATACATATACATATGTACGCCTGTATAATGCAGTTCTTTTAGCTGAAAAATCCTTTAACAAAAATTTTAAAGTGGAATAAATTATGGCCATTTGGGCTAATTTAATCTGCATCTGCATGTGTGGTGCTTGTTTTTCGGTGACTGGACGTCGGGAGTAGTTAGTGTTTTGTTTTTTTTTTCGTCCTTGCTATTGTAATTTTTTACGTTCCCTTTTTTGTGCCATTCAACGCATTAATGCGGAAAATTTAATTATAATAATTTTTCATAAAATTGACCCAAAAATATATTGAAAAGAGGACATAATGTGGTGGTGGAGTATGGCAACGCATGGTTACGACAGCGCTTAAAATCAGTTTAAGTTGGCGAGATAATGAGATATATTTGGAAAGCAATTAATTATGGCGTGTTGTTTTTTTATTCTCGACTTTATGGAATTAATGATAATGCATAACAATAGTTGTTTGTCTTTTTTATCTTACGTTTGTTTGTGTAAATACCATATAAATAAATTTATTTTGTATGGATTAAAGTTATTTGTTATACAAATATTTGGATTTTATTATGTTGTAGCTGCTTTATAAGGTAGTAATGAATTGCACATTGATCTAAGTTTTTTTTTTATTAGTTTTCGTTTTGTAATGATGCGTCAATTGGCACTCGCCACATATTATGTACAGCGTATGAGTAATATTAATGTCATGCGGATTTTACATTAATCACACGTAAATCGTTCCAATATTGTGGGTTTATGATATGACTAGAGATGGTTTTAGAGCTAGGTATTTACCCAACTCTTGGTATTTACCCATTTGTATCCACTTTCATACCCGGGTATTTATCTTATTTCGGGTATATACTTATTTGAATATCAAATACTCATTGTTATGTAGAGTAAGAGAAATGTGAACCCAGGGAAAATACTTGGGTTTTTACATTTAAATACCCAATCTACCATTTTGGTATTTACCCTTGTCCCAGCATTAGATATGCCTCAGTGCAACAGTCATTCTGGGGGCTGAGAAATTCCAAGTCGAGGTGAAGGTACTAGATCAGTATAGAAAAACCCCAAAAGGGTTTTGGTTTTTATACCCTCACCCTACGGGTTGGAGGGTATATATCATTTGATACGACCCAAAAGTGTAACACTTAGAGGGAGTCACTTTAGACCCTAGGTTTCTTAGAACCAAATTTGATTAAGTCGTATGAGCCTTGTCCGTCGTTTTGTCCGGCTTGTACGCACGATAACTTTCAAAATACGCAAACAAATGTTTTGAAACTTAACACGAGTTAATATTTCCCCAAAACTACTTACGGTATTGCAATGGGCTACATGGCCACGCCCCTACAGATTTATCATTCCACGCACTTTAGAAATCTAGTAATTATATAATTATGCTAAAGGTGATCGTGCCTAAATTCTTTATATTGTTTAGCTAGAACAGAACGGAACAAAAAAACTGGGAGTCTAGCCACGCCCATGCTGATACCTCCCATACAAAATTATACCACTCCTCCCACTTTAATCGAGTAATAATAACAAAACACTAGAAAATTTCATGTTTTACTGAGGGTGAGGGTATATGTAAGTCGGTTTTCCCGATTGAAACTTTCTTACTGGTTTTTATGATCCTTTATATTTTTTCCATAAATTGATGTTTGTTCGCTTATAATGCCATTGTTTCAGTACTTCAAAAGTAAAAAATTCATAAATGAGGTCACATTCTTTTTCTGCTTCTTCTTATATAGGAACAACAGCAGAAATTCATTCACTCAGTAGCCGCACGTAGAAAAGATTTCCTATCGCTTCTCTTGCGCTCCGTTAGATAACAGATCTATCTCCTGGTCCATTCAACGAATTTTTTCCCTTGCATTTTCATCTATTCATACAACGTGTCGAAGTCAGCGCATTTGGTTTATTTGAACGCGCTTGACTACGTCGATATCGTTGTACAGCTTATGCAGCTCATGGTTCATTCGACGACGATACTAGAAGATTCCGAGAATAGATTGATCCACATATGTCATTTCCCAGGATTCTGCCATTTAGAGAAAGACAGGTAGAATGAGAGTCTGGTAGAGTTAGAACTTTGTTCGCTTGCGGTTTCTTGATTTCCAGGTTGACATTATCATTATTTTTTATGGCTGAGCCAAGGTACACAAAATTATCTACCACTTCAAAGTTATAGTTGTCAACGTTCACGCCGCGTCTCAAACAAGTAGACTCTATGTTCGTTGAAACTTGGTGTTGTCCTCATTCACCACCAGACCCACTTCTGCCGACTGCTTCGCAATGCCGGAAAAGGCCGCAGTAACATTCCGCAGTCCTCGGCCAATGATATCTGTATCATCAGTATAAGCGAGCAACATGTGGCTTTTGTTAAAGATGGTGCCAGTCATGTTTACTGCTGCCTTCCATAATGATATTAAAGAGGTAGCATGACAGACTATAGCCTTGTCTAAAATCTCACATGATAAAAAATGACTCTTTTGGATTTGTGCTTATTTTCACTTAAAACTTCGTGTCAGTCATTGTCATCCCGCAAAGTCGTATAACATTTGTGGGGATGCCAAACTTAGCCTTAGGATCTAAAAACTTCTGTCGCATTGGACTGTCGAATGCAGTGTTGTAATCGATAAACATATTGTAGGAAACGATGTGCATTTAATTTTTGATCTTCTCTAGGATTTGTCGTTGTCTGTATATATGGTCGGTTGTGGATTTACCATGTCTAAAGCCATATTGATAAGGTCCAATCAGTTTCACTACTGTGAGTTTTAGTCTTTCACATAACACACTAGATAAGACCTTGTGTTTAAGTTTAATCCTACGATAGTTGGTACACACTCTTGAATCACATTTCGTAAGCACAAGACATAGAACACTCAGATTCCAATCATGGGGCATGTATGCCTGTAGCCACATCATGATAAAGCTGCCACCCTCAAAAAGTCCATAGCCTCCTGCAACTTTATTTATTTTAAGTTGTGCAATTGCCGCGCTAATCTCGTTTTGCCTCAGTGGTGAACAATCTACTCCATCGTCGATGATAGACATGATCATGTTGCCTACGGGAACGAGCAGGGAATGAGAGTTTTCGATACATTTTCAGCACACTCTGAGTATCCGTGACCAGATTTACACCCCAGTCCTTACAAATGGGAATCCATGTTCCTAAACTTTTGGTTTTTTACCCTTTGGTAGAACTTTCTGGCTCTAAACGCTCTATCCCTGTAATTTTCGTTATTCTGGCTCTTACTTTTCTTCCATAAACGCTTTTTACGCCTGAAGAGGCGTTTAATCTTCCTCCTCTTTTCATTATACCATTTCGTCACCACTTACGTCTCAATCAGGTACTGCACGACATTCATCATTGTACAACGGCTTGTCTGATCAGGGTTTTCATAACCCAGTACGGTCGTTGTGGCAGCTTTCATAACAATATAAGGTTGTCAGGAATATCTGAATTAAGGAAGTTTGTTCGAAGTAATTGAGAGATTTTTGTTTGAGTAGGCATTGGCTATCTCGGTGGTATGCAACATTCGGATGTCTATTTTCCTTTGCGTTTGGTTACCAGCGGTTTTAACACTACTTAATCGTGAGCGTACTTGGCCACAACTACGTGGTGATCTAAATCAATGTTTGTGCAGCGCATTATACGCACGTCCATTACACTTGAGTACGCCTTCCATAGATTACCACGTGATCGATCTGGTATATTGTTTTTTATGGGGGAATCTTGAAAAAATATGATTTTGATGATGAGCCGCGCCAGTGGCAACTTTTGTTGTACGACGTAAAGCCTTCGGCATAATATAAACATATTACTATCGTCACTGACAAAGCCTAGCCATCAAATACTTAATTGTTTTTAATAATATTGTTTATGATAATTTTTTTATGTTTATACGAAATTAAAATTTATTACACAGTACAACATTTTTCAGCTCATTTATTTGTGACTTAATTCTGTGATCTGCATGTGAAAGTAGCCCCAACAAGAAGAAGTTCTGGATCATTCGTTTTGTCAAGTTACATGTCATAATAATTAAATATCGATTTGAAGTTAGTAAGTATCGGGAAGGTGGGAAGGTGTGTGGAAGGTGGGAAAAGTATTCATCCGATATTGCTCATCTTACAACGTAAACTCCTATTATAGAATTAAAGCTTGCATATAAAATTTCAGCTCAATATTTTCTTAATAATTCCTAATAATATAATCGCGGGGGAGTTACGCGGACACCCCAAAAAAAGGTAGTTTGAATGGGACGTAGGAGTAGTTTTTGACCTCATTGCTTATTTTAAAAAGTAGCCTCCGCTTAGATACAAAATGTCTGCTATATACCTCTTAAAATACGGCAGCAATCGCAGGAACAAACCCAAAAAAGGGGGGTTTGTATGGGAGGTGGGTGTAGTTTTTGACCGATCGGTCTCATCTTACTACTCAACCTCCGCTTAGTGTAGGGAAGCTTTCATACAAAATATCAGCTTAATTTGCATGCCAGATGGGAACGCTACCCCCATTTAAGGCAGCAAAACTTACAGACAATATTTCAGCTTGATTGCTCTTAAATTAATGCTGTAACCGCGGGGACTGATATACAGACACCCCAAATAGAGGGATTTTGTATGGGAGGTGGGTTTAGTTTTTAACCGATCGGTCTCATTTTACTACTCAACCTACGCTTAGTGTAGGCAAGCTCACATACCAAATTTCAGCTTGTTTGCCCTTAAACTACAGCTGTAATCGCAGGGACAGACCCCATACCTACCACGCCTCCTTATGGGCGTTACAAATGGAAGAACAAAATGAATATACCCTTCACTCCGTTCATTTGCGTGGTGAAGGGTATAAAAATAAACATGTATATCTTATTTAATAATTTATATGATTTCACAACAACCATATGATTCAAATGCTTAAATGCCGCAAATATATATGTATGTGTAATTAATTTATTTCCCCCATAAAATATGATTTATAAATATTAAAAGAAGCCAATATTCAACTGAATAGCTAAAAGTTCAACAACACCCCTTATGCAAGTCAAGAGTCATTGAAAACTGAACTATTGATTTTTTTCTTATTCTCCCTCAACAAATTGCTCTCCACATATAAGTCAAACTTCTTTTGGCTACATGTGAGCCACTTATATATCTACCATTTATAGCTACATTTACGTAGTGTAGTATATCTTATACGTATGTACATATACATACGTACATACATACTCGTGCATTTATTTGCATACGTTGAAATACCATGCACTTTATGATACACTATATTGCCCTAGTTTTTTGCTTACAGTATTCATTTAATTATGCCTTATTAAATTATTACTACTCTACGGCTCTGGGAGAGTGTAAAAAAAGGGGTTACAATATTCTAAACTAGAATTTCATCAAATATTTAACCTGATTCCTGGGCAGTAATAAAAATGCAAAAATAAAAAGAAATCGTCAAACAAAAAAACTAAAATAGACTACTACTAATAGCAAAAAAAGTGTTAGACGAGAGTACGAAAATTCTTATGGCAATATGCATGCAACACAAGTAATGTTGAAGCAGAAATGGTATAACGCACAACGTAATATTTAGTGCACAACAAAGGGCTCAGTTTTGGTGCAACAAATAATATTAACCCATTGCTGTTTAAAGAAATTACAACCAGTATAGAAATTTCCGTCCAATAAACTGACTGATGAATACCCTTCCCACACGTATGATATTGTTGAAGTCTTCACTTATTGAATTTAAATGATTTTTAATTGAATTTCTTATTTACTTTTATGCGCCCAATAGTAAACACTCCATAGTTTAGGAATTTCGTTCTTACGCCAGTCATTCACAGACATGTATTACAACTGTAGAACATGTTACAGTGTTAATGAATTCACCAACAGCTGTAAAGAGTTCAATTCAATATATATGGCAATAAGGTAAGGTAAGGGTACCGACTCTAGTTATTGCACACACAAATCTCAAAAGAAATCATTTTTTCTATAGTTTGGGGAAAACCTATAGGATCTGGAATCGGGTACGGTGGCCTAGTAAACAACTCTCCTTAAATACACAACTACTATGAGAACATGAAGAAAATGTAATTCCAGGACCCCCCCAAATGTTGACTACCCCAGCAAAACAATAAGGAACTTGATTTAAGGATATGCACCTGGAATGTCCGAACTCTTTACAGAGATGGTGCCTTTATCCAACTGGCGGATGTCCTCGACAAATACAAGACTGGCATCACCGCCATACAGGAAATGATATGGATAGGACAGGGATGCACACGACGAAAGAACTGTGACATCTTCTACAGCTGGCATGTAGATTCATAGTCGGTAAGAAATTTCGATATCTGCTCTCGCGGCCTAGTCCTAGCATCAAGGCGAAATATTTTTACATCACGTTGATTTGTGTACACGCCACGACGGACAAGGCCATCAAAGATGTATTCTATGAGCTCTTGGAGAAAATATATGACCGCTGCCCTGCCGATGGCATTAACATTGTTTGGAGGATTTTTATACCCTTCAACATGCGTATGAACGGAGTGAAGGGTATATTCATTTTGTTCTTCCATTTGTAACGCCCATAAGAAGGCGTGGTAGGTACGACAATATATATTATATATATAAATGATCAGCATCGAAATCTGAGTCGATTTAAAGGTGACCGTCTGTCCGTCTGTCTGTCCCCGCGATTACAGCCGCAGTTTAAATGAAATTTTGAATGCAAGCTTGTATCCTCAAACCGTGGGTTAAGTTCTAATATGAGCCCGATCGGTCAAAAACTACTCCCACCTCCCATACAAACTCCCCCTTTTTGGGGTCTGTCCCTGCGATTACAGCCGCAGTTTAAGGGCAATCAAAATTTTGTATGTGAGCTTCCCTACACTAAGCGGAGGTTGAGTAGTAAGTAAGTAGTAGTATGACTGATCGGTAAAAAACTACTCCCACCTCCCATACAAAATCCCTCTTTTAGGGGGTGTCCGCATGTCAGCCCCCGCGATTACTGTTGTAATTTAAGAACAATCAAGCTGAAATATTGTATGAAAGCTTTTCTGCTCTAAGTGCAGGTTGAGTATTAAACTGAGACCGATCGGTCAAAAACTACTCTCACCACCCATACAAACTCTCCCTTTTTAGGGGTACTGATTAAATGGATGTGTGAAGCTAAAAGTAACGTCCACTTCTCACCAACTCCCCTGTTTTGTGGTACAAAGTTTAATAAAATAAAGTTGTAGTGCAATAACCAGTTTTAACACCATTTTTACAAATGGTGAAGGGTATCTGTGCTTCGACATAGCCGAAGATAACCGCCTTACTAGGAACATTCTATACTAGAAAAATGGTAATGATTGAAACCTGTTTGCCCCATACATAAAGATGGTCACAAGGCAACCTGGATACCTCCTGATTTAAAAAACAAGAAATTGTATTGATCACATGGTAATCGAAGGGAGGCATGTCTAAAGCGTTATGAAGGTCAGTGTAATGCGCCGCGGTGCAAATATTGACTCGGATCATCTCCTTGTTGCAGCCAATGTAGGAACACGATTAAGTTGAGCTAATACGCAACGGAAGATAAACATAACAAAGCTACATACCACCGAGGTAGCCAATGCGTACTCCAACCAACACTCTCAATTACTTCAAACAAACAGCTCGAATTCTTATGTTTTCACTACATTGCGGCAGCATATTGTAAATCCTATGACCACTGCAGTAACGACGTAACGACTGAATTATATACAGGGAAACGCTTGCGGTGACGGTGCGATATAAAGAAAAGAGAAGGGAGATGAATCGAGAGAGAGAGAAAAGAGAGATGCTGTATATAGAAAAGCGCATGTATAGAAGTGAACCCCAAATAATCTTCCTATAGACAACCACCAACGGTTTTGGAATAGGGATCCACACCTGAAAGGAATGAGACGGAAATCTGGTCAAATACACTCAAAGTGTACTGCGAATATGGAGACAATACTCTTGTTAACTGCTCGTTCGTGAAGGCAACATAAGTGGCTTAAATACGGCAATCATCGACCAAGGAATAGGCTGTCCTCCACCGAGCTAAAACCCGATCATTACGCAATTGCACGGTTTGAAACAATTATAGCTGCGTGAACCGATGGACTGCCGGCAGAGCTTTTTAAGGGCAGTGCGATCAGCTGGCAACGTACATACACCAGCTCATGCCCGATGATAGGAATCTGAGTGTTTTATGTCCTGTGCTTGAAAAAGCCGATCAAACTGTGTGCCTTTTACGCTATCGGACCTGATTGGACCTTACCAATGTGGCTTTGAACCTAGAAAAACCACGATATTCACACTACGACAAATCCTAGAGAAAACCCAAGAAATGGAGATCGACACCTACCATCTGTTCATCGATAACAAAGCTGCATTCGTCAGTCCGATACGACAGAAATTACTGGATGCGTTGCGCGATAACACTGACCGATACAAAGTCTTCAGTGAAAATAGGCAAAAATCTGACAGAGCCAATTTCTTCCAAACGTCGCTTTAGACAAGGCGATAGTCTGTCCTGCGATCTCTTGAACATCGTAATGGAGATTATCATGCGGAAGTCTGAAGTAAACACAACTGGTACCATCGTTAGTAGAAGTCACATGCTGCTTGTGTATGCCGATTATATATATAACTGCGGGGGGTTACTGTAACCTTTTAGAGCATTGATAAGCAGTCGGTAGAAGCGGGTCCGGTAGTGGCGTGTCATAAGGTCCATGAACCGTATGGCCCCATTTTGCCACGCTCCCCTAAATATAACTTAAATTGAAGAAATGTCATAACGTCCATGGATTTTATGTCGCAATACCTTGTGGACCTTATGACATGCCACCGGTCTGGTGATAAATCAGGACACAACCAAATAATTTGTTTCAACAAACAAAGTGTCTAGTCGTTTGGGATGCTGCTTAAAATTTGACGGATGATTTTCGTACCGGCAATGGCATAGTGGTTAGAATAGGGAAATACAAAGCGGGAGATCCGTGGTTCCATTCCCGGCTCCAATCATCTACATTTTTCTGTTAGTGTCGAGATAATCGGCATGTCTACTAAAAGCTTCTCAACTAAAAGCTTCTTAAATGACGTTCCAATCGTCTATAAACAAGTAGGTGCCGTTTATTGTGAATCTATAATAGAAAGCGAGTTAGTTTACAACAACGCGAGAAGCATCCTATACCTCATTCATGGGGTGTAAAGGAAAATACCTTTTTTTTAGTATGGAAGGTACCGAAAGAGGTCGCTCGATTTAGTCCATATTCATTTCTGGGACAAATTTTCATAAGCGTACAGTTTATGCTAAATTGGACTGAATTCATTGTTCTTAGAAAAAAAATATAAATATATGTGGAACTATGGTTTGTCATTTGTATGGGAAGTAACAAGACGGAGTGTGACAAAGGTCTGGCTTTTCCAATGATTTGTTTACTATTATAACAAAAATAAACTGATCTCTTTCAAATATCTTCCAGTTTTCCGTGTGAAGGTTATGTATAGAAGAAATATAAATCTTCCAAAAATACATAATTGTGTATGGAAGGTACCAGAAGAGGTGGGACTATTTTACTTATTTACACCCCCATGTTTTTATTGTGAAAAATATCAATGCTGGTAATTTTTTATAGTGATCAGTTAAGGTTTGCTCGAGATATCATACCTTGCACCCAGCCAGCCAGACAGACGGACATGGCTCAATAGTCTTAAAAAGTCTTGAAAGGAATTTGGTCTTAAGATACTAGGGGCCTAACTTGTCTCCTTGAATGCGTTAAATTTTTTTTCGTATTCTCGGATTCACTTTGTTTTACTTTTCAATATTATATTTTATTGTGCATTAAAAATATACTTGTAAATCTTGTATATCATATCCAACACCCAAGTCTAGTCTTGAAACCTGAAACCACGTGCTTAATTCTACCTATTGTCACTATTGTTAGACCCTCAACTTCTTAAATCTCATTGCATCCCAAAGGGTTAAACACAAATTTCATATTGAACAAAAATATTATTTATACGCTTTTATTGCAATTTGTTTATACACAAAGCTATAAACTCTAATATGTGTGCGTGTAATGTTAACGCAGTCACACACACACACACACACATACTTAGTAATATTGTAAAAGTATTTGAAATATTCCAATATTTTTTGCCGGATTCAACTTACAGTTGCTGCTGATAAACTCACATTTCATGAATTTGTTTAGACAAACACGCCACAGTTCATTTCAATACAAACCAAATAGAATTATAATGAAGCACACATACACACACACACAACAGCATTGCTAAAAAAAACTAGCTAGTACAATGTACCATAATAGACAAGTAATGCATTTATATACTATAGTAGAATATATATGACTATCGGCCTGTGTGTGCGTGCGTGCGCAGTGTCTGCCACAGCCTGTACGTAGCATTGGTATTTCGATAATGCTCAGCACATTCGAAAATATTTTAGAATTCATTCATTGTTTTTGTTACGTTCAACAGAAAATATTTTGCAGTATTTATGCAAATATGTAATATCCTGACACTCGTTATTACAGTTGAAATATAGCATAAATTAACCCACATTTTTGTTTATGGTCTGTTGTAGAACAGCACGACTACAACTTCCGAAAAGGGAAAAAAAACAAGAAACTAAACCAACACCACTCAAACCGAAACCCCCGCCTGCTGCTGCGGGGAGGAAGTGTATGGAAAACATTTAGAAAAATTTTATAGCATACAATTATAGTAGCGTAATTATTATGTTACGGTGTATTTGAAGCACCAAATGGATGTTGGGGTTGTACTTCCTGATATTGGCTTCATATTGTTGTTCTTTTTGCTGGGGCGGGAGGAGTGGTGAAAAAGTTGTTATTGCTGCTAGTTGTGTTTCATAATTTCAACTATGTATTAATAAGGAAGTTTGTAATTATTTAAGATCACTCATTCGCCTAGGGATATCTTTTGTAAGTGGCAGCAGTATACAGTTAACAATAATTAGGTCACGAATAAAATAGCTATAAAGACCATATTTACAACCACAATTTCGACCACTCAGCGACATTGAGTATTCTGAAACTTATCCAGAGTTCATTATAATGGTAAGCCCGTTAATCATAAAGTTTTTGTTTTCCATATTTACTTTTCGTGGGCGATTTGAACATAAAAATAAAATTAGTGTTTGTAACCAATTTTGGCCTATAATTTAAGTGTTAAAACAAAGTAAACTTCAATGAACACAGTTTTATGTCAAAACTAGTCATTTGTGTCATAACACATAATTCTTAGCATATATTACATATATTACATATATTGTTCAAATTAGAGGACTATTTCAAACCTACAAATTAGCACCTTTAAGAGAGGAGAGCAGGAGGAGGACCAATTAAGTGTGTTACTTGTATAATAAAAGCGACTAATGGCTCTTAATATATATAATACGTTAACTACGATGCGAGTATTGTACCTTCTACATTTTATGAACTTAGTAGTCATAATGCGTGTGTTTATGTTGTGGGGGGGTCAAATAGGATTTGTGTTTACTTAATTTCCCTTTCCACCCCATGAATGAGGTATGGGATAGCTTCTCGCGTTGTTGTGAATTAACACGCTTTCTATTTTTAGATTCACAACTAACGGCATCTACTTGTTTATCGACGAATGCAAACGTCATTGTTTGAGAAGCTCTTACTAGACACGCCGATTGACTCGACACTAATACTGCGAAGTTGCTGTCGACAACATTCGAGGAGAGCCGACAATGAAAGAAAAATTAATTTGTTTTTTTTGTTTTCTTTTAAGATGACTGGAGCCAAGAGTTGAACCTGTGATCTCCCGCTTGGTAGTCGCGTGTTCTAACCACTATGCCACGGCCGGTCCCGGTTCCAAAATTGTTATCACCCCGCCTATATTTTGATTACTTGGTTTTTTTTTGTTCATATAGAAATGTTCCTCGTTACTGTCGTTACAATGACATAATTTTTATATTCATAATTTGTTGTTCCATTTGTTACGCCCACAAGGAGGCGTGGTAGGTATGGCATAATATCAATATATATAAAATGCTTGGGTGACTGACTAATCACTCCACAGCCCAAACGGTTAAAACTAGAACCGTGAAATTTGGATTGGAGTTTTCTTTTATAAAATAGGTGCGCACTAAGAAGGGAGTTTTAAAAATTCGGACTGCAAAGGGGTTCAATTGGCGTGGCACCGCACAGTGGTTGACGTTTCATACAAAGAGCGGCCAAAAATAGAAGGAGTTTTCATAGGTGAATAATATTTGGCACATCTCATAGTCTCTTTTAATGACACCAATTTCTAAAATTGGGTTAAAATCTGTGAAAGGATTCAAGGACATCTCTTAGATCCTGAAAATTTAAATTTCATATTAGGCTCACCAAAGTCATCATATCCATTGATTCCATCAATCTATAACTAAATCTAAAATTTGGTCAATGTCGGACAAAGGATCTAAGGACCTCTCTTAGATCCTGAAAACTTAAATTTCATAGTAAGCACACAAAAGTTGGCATATCCATTAATTCCATCAATCTATGATTAAATCTAAAATTTGGTCAATGTCGGACAAAGGATTCAAGGACCTCTCTTAGATCCTGAAAATTTAAATTTCATAGTAGGCACACCAAAGTAGGTATATCCATTGATTTCATCAATCTATGACTAAATCTTCAATTTGGTCAATGTCGGACAAAGGATTCAAGGACCTCTCTTAGAGTACACAATCAAAAAAAGGACACAGAAAACGGTAAGGCCGCTTTGTTCTATTGATGATAACTCAACAATCCGCAAATTTTCGCAGCTGAAATTTACACTATATAATCTGTAAATATATTGGTAAACATTTTACAATAAATTTGGTTGTTAACTTCGATTGACTGCGCAACTAAAACTCTAAGTAAAATTTAAGTCTACACACGAGTTATAACTAAAATAGGCACATATAATAAATTAATTGAGTAAAATAAACACAGCATGCTGAGAAGTTTTTAATTCATTTAAAAAATAAAAATAGTTAATACCTTTCTTTACAATATTTAATTCTTCCATTGTTTAAGCAATCTTTTTTAAAGAGGTTTTTACGTTTTAATTTGGACCTTCACTTTAAAGTTACTCACGCTGCGTAACAAAATTATTAGCATAGTCTGCCTTTGGCAGCTATTCTTAAAGAGGACAGGTGGAAAAAAGCAAAAGTAATTTGAAATAGCTTAAACTATTGTGAGATAGTGTTGCCACAGTATTACCCAGAATTTTGACTTAATTTTTGTATTTTTGGCCAATGGGGCAGACCACTGTGCACCGCCTCATACAACTCGAATTTGGAAACGGCTGTATCTTTAAAACTATTTTAGGTACAAAGTCGAGATTTGGTACTTATATCTGCCCTATAAAAAGAAATACTTTGTTTGTGGAAAGTGGGTGATGCCACGCCCTTTTTCAGAAAATCTTTATATGGGCCAAATAAATGGACCAATTGCAATAATATTTTCTATGTTTACTGCCGTCCATAGGACCTCTATCATAAGCTACATGAAAACATAGTTAGACAATAAGGCGTGGCACCGCCCATACAAACCGAAATTTCAATCGGTGATATCTTACGAGCCATTAGAGCTATGAAAACGAGATTTGATACATATGTCACTGGCACAAGGAAGATTGCGTCTTGCTGGGAAATGAGTGGTTCCACGCCCCTTTTGGAAATTTTGTTTATGTCGGTCATAGCAATAAAACGATTTTATTAAAATTGTCATGATCTATATATTTTAAATGGCCCACTGGCTGTAGGTAGGATGACGAAATATGGGGTGGCTATTCCCCTTTTCGAGTAAACGTCAGCTAAAAATAGATTTCCAATTATACCATCACCCAGACCAATTGGATAATATTATGGCGAAAAATTGATATGGAAACGCTCTCTTTCAAATCGGGTAAAACAAACAAATCAAAAAAAGGGATAAAAACGGCTATGGAATAAGAACAAAACAAGGAGGGTTTTAAATGTTTACAGGGGTTAAAAAGTGCGAAAAGGGATAAAACTGATACTAAACAACTAAAGGTAAAGTCTCAAAAATTTAAGTTAATATTTTTGTTGTGCGATATGATTTTTTTTGAAATTTATTCTTGTAAAAATACGGTAAAAGTGATAAAACTGTTGCTATCGCTCAGACCAAATGCCTAAAGGTAGAGTTTCTAAAAAGTGTATGAACTGCTCCCTATAGAATTAGAGAGCTGCCAGATGGGGCATGCTTCCTATCTTTTGAAATTCGTACTTTTAGGCATAAAACAGAGACTAAAGCGGTACAATCACTCAGAATAATGGATTAAAGCTAGAATCACATAAATGGGGTATTCGTTCTCTCAACGGTGTTTAAGTGTAAAGATGAGCAACGTCGGTCAAATATACTCCCACTTCCTATGCTTCTCTCCTGCGATCAGAACAATTGAGCTGGAATTTCGTATGCTAGCTTCTATCTTCTAAGCGGAGGTTAACTTCAAAAGTGAGCAAGATCGAGCAAATAATACTGCCACCTCCCATACAAGCACCCCTTTTTTAGCGGTGTTCTTCTGTCTGTCCCTTCAGCAGTATTTTAAGAGCTATAGGACTAAAATTTGGTATAAAACCTACTATCCTCTAAGAGAAGGTTAAGTTATAAGATAAACAAAATCGTTCAAAAACTACTCCCACTGCTAAAACTCTCCCTTTTTGGGGGTGTCCGTCTGTTTTGTCAGCCATCTACAGCCGTAGTTAAAGAGCTTTGGAGCTAAAATTTGGTATACAAACTTACATCCTCTAAGCGGAGGTTATGTTCTGAATGGAGTAACATCGGACAAAAACTACTTCCACCTCCTATACAAACTAACCATCTTTGGGATGTCCGTCTGTGTATCCTTGCGATTACAACTTTAATTTGAGGGCTATCGAGCTGAAATTTGATATTAAAGCTTTTATCCTTTAAGTAAAGGTTATGTTATAAGATGATCAAATTCAGGCGAAAACTTCTACCAGCTTTTCTGGGGTTAGATAATTCAGCTCATATAAATAATTCAATATGAGTGTTTAACATTCAATGAAAAATTATTGACAAAAAAATGGATGCAAGAGGGTATAAGTAAGGTCCACCTCTCACACAAACTGCTTTTTTTGCGGTACAAAAATAAATAAAATATAGTTCTTATGGAAAGATGTGAAGCGTATCTGAATTTCGGCATAGACGTAGATAATTACCTTACTAACTTTCACATATAAATAGAAAATATTAAACGCGAAATATTTTAAGCGTTTTGAGGGGTTACGCAACTTTTGATTGAATTTATTGTAAAGATATGTATGTTAAACTTTGAGGGCGAATTTGGTGATAAGAATGGGTGATACCAGAACGGTTGCGTTTCGTTTTCCTGAAACTGACTACTCTTAACCATCTTCTAGTTTGTCGATTGGATGTTTGGGGAGAAATATAAATTTTCCTAAAATAAGTTATTTAGTATGAAAGTTACCACAAGAGTTCGACCAATATTGGTCATATTAATTCCGGGGTCAAAAAAAAGGGGTGTGGCAAAGGTTTCGGTTTTCTGAGGACTCCTCGATTATTACAAGGTCATTAAACTGAACGAATTTAAATATCCTCCAATTGTCCGTTTGGAAGTTATTTAAGAAATATTAATTATCCAAAAATATCTAATTTTATATGGGAGGTACCCAAAGGGGTAGGTCAATTTTCAATTACACTATTTTGTTTTGGAGATGAAGTGGTAAATTTTTATAAGGATCAGTTAAGGTTTTCTCGAGGTATCGTGTCTACCAACCTGCCAGACAGACGGACATGACTCAATGGTCTTAAAAAGGCCTGGTCTTAACATACTTGGGGTCCAACCCGTCTCCTTAAATGCGTTACACTTTTTATACCTTAACCCCACGGGTGTCTGTCTGTCCGGCTGGCCAGGCCCCTTCCTGTACCTCATATACAAATGTACCATTCCGCACACTTAAGAAATCGAGTAATAATAACAATACACCCACCGCGATCGTGGACAAATTCTAGATTTTGCAAAGCTATTACAGGAAAAAGTTTTGAAGAAATAACTGAAAGTCTAGCCACGCCCCTTTTGATAGCTCCCATATAAATGTACTATATTCCTCCCACTTTGCAGATGGAGTAATAATATCAGTAGACCCAACGCGACCATGCCCAAATTCGGTATTTAGAAAAGCTAAATCAGGATAAAGTTTTGGAGAAAAAAAACTGGTAGTCTATCCAAGCCCCTTTTGGGATTTCCTATACAAATGTACCACTACGCCCACTTTATATAATATCAATATCCTAGAAAATTTTATGTTTTACTAAGGGTGAGGGTATATGAAATTCGGGTTTCCTGTCTGAAACTTTCTTACTGGTTTTGGTGACAAATGATATATACCCCATAACTAAAGGTGAGGGTATCAAAATGTCAAGCTTTTCAATGGAGGTTCCAGTTTGCAATAGATAATAATAGTATTGCCATGACCCGAAATGTAAGCAGCAACCCTCGCCAGGGTGAGGGATGGCTTAAGTTGAATTTTTTTTTTTTGCCTATCTACCACCGAGATAGTCAATGCCTACTTGAACCATTAAACCACGATGTCAAGCTTCCTTTGCATTTGGTTATGAGCACTAGGTATTAATCCTAATAAATATTTGCACTGCGCATTGCAAGCATAGTCATGCCTTCCATCGATTACCACGTCATCAATGTGGTTTTCGCACTATTGTTCAAGGGACATTCAAGTTGCCAAGTGGATATGTTTTGTGCCGATATCTGGTGCCACTCTTAACCGCAAGACTAGACCTCGAATTCTCATTCCGACTATGAATCCACCTCTAAATTTGTGTCTGTCTGCTTGACAGCTATAAGAGATGTCAAAGTTCTTCCGATGTGTGCATTCTTGTTCCGTCCACCGCATTTTCTATATGGCGGTGATGTCAGCCTGGTATTTGTCGAGGACATCTACCAATTTGATAGAGGCACTATATCTGAGTTCGAACATTTCAGGTGCAGTATGATTGTTATAACGTTAGCAGGAGTTGTCAATATCCAATTCAGGGTGCTAGATACTAGATGAGTATATTAAAACCCCCGACAGGCCAAACTTTTATTTTATGATGTTTTTTATTTTTTCCTTATGTTGATGTTTATTCTCTAAGTTTGTCATCTATAACTCAAAAACCATTGATAATCTCTTGTTTCATTTTTTCAGGAGAATTGTATATTAGGCTTAAGTAAATAATTTGTATTAATATTGTTATGTAAAAATCAAGTTGGACTGACTTTATCGAGTGAATACTTTAAAAAAAAATTGAATTAAATTATTTCCTTTTTTCATTGATTCCGAATTTCTGGCCATATATATCATCTGTGATGATATTGAATGACGACTCTTTATTGTACATACATATGTATCGAGTTTGCATACGATAATCGCTATGTACGTACAACGTACCCATACGTTTCGTGAGAATTTTATATTAATCTTACGTACATCGTTTCAATAATGTGGATTTATGGTACAATAACACAGTGCAACATCCAATCTGGGGGATGAGAAATTCCAAGTCAGGGTGAATGTACTAGGTCAGCAAAGTAAAACCCTCAAAGGGTTTAGCGTTCTCTACAATTCTTCTTCAGAATGAAATGTAAAATCGTCAACTGTTCTTGAGTTATAGCAAAGAATATAAAAGGCCATAAAAAAATTTTGGCCTGGGAAATCCTTTGGGTGTTTTATTACACTGACCTTGCACCCAGCACGCTGTTGACGAATCCTACTAACGTTATACCTTCAACCTGACATGGAATATCTCAACCCCCCGACAATGACCCCGAAAATGTTCACAACATAATCTATTCTCCCTAAATACTTAAGGATTGTAATAAAATTGTTATTTTTATATAGATCAAACCAAACTGTCGCCATTGTGCTATTTAGTCAATATAATTATTAAGTCATAACCATAAAAACTGGCCACTGAACCCAGATTATAAAAATTAAATGTATGCACAAAAAAAGATTTTTCGCAGCTATGACCCAACACTCGACCACAAAGAACTGTTTTTCTTAGAAATTTGAAGTAAATTATTAACAAAGTTAATCATCAGACATCTGGCTTACCCATAATTTTTGTAATTTCCCTTCGATGAGAGAAAAAAAGGGAATTTATTTCTTGGTATTGCCAAAGCTGCTTCAACACGAATATAAACACTTATCTCCGGTTAAACCCTAACACGCTTTTTAAGTTGGCAGACCGTAACAAAATACGCCAAGGATTATAAATGAGTTTCTAGGGCAGCGCAATTTCTATACTAAGAGCTGTGAAGTTTAAAAAGAATTTTTAATAAGTTTTTAACCATTTAATTTTTGTTTTGTTACTGAGATGTGGCTAAACTGTCGTCGCACTGTCTTTGTGTCTTTGTAGCAAGCTATTCATCTTCAGCATCGTCAGAGCCCAGGTGAACAGGTGAGCTGTAAATGTCAATGCAAGGTGTTGTGGGTAAACGTTACAGCATCTCGCCCCCTCTTTTATAGTAGAAGAAACATTTTAATGAGCCAAGAAAATGCTAAAAATACCAAGCGAAAAATCAAAATGACATCTATACAAATATGTATTAAGTGCTATAACCAAGGAAACCTTTGTCGTCTTGCCATTTTAATTGCAAAACAGAGCAGTTCATATTATTTGCAATGACGGCGACGACGACGACCCAATTACTCCTACTTAGGCAATGATATTTTCCCAGAAACACTTCCACCGGATCTTTCATTTAGAATGTCTAGACTCAAGAAAATGTGCAGCAGCAGCAATAAGAACAACAACATTAATAAAAGAGTTTTTATACAGAACAACAAAACATAACAGAAGTAGAACTTCATTGCTTCATTTTAATGACCTTCTCTTTGTCATTATATTTTATTTCAATTTTAATAAAAGAAAATACAAAAATAGTGGAAATTCTTGCTGTTCTCATTGGCTAAGTTGAGTGATACGTGCGTTCGAATAACATTCAGCCAAAAAAAAAGGAACATTTGCAACCAACCAACTGCTGCGACATGGCGGGGATGCCAGTGTCACCTAAACAGTAATGTCACTGGTTCCGACGACGATGACGGTGACATCGACAACAGCACGACAAGAAACACTACAATGATGGTGATGGTGATAAGGACAGCAAAAGAACAAAAAATGCGGTTGTTGTACTGCCGGTGTTGATGCTAATCACGACAACAACGTCGACGATGATGATGATGACGATGACTGTGGCGATTACGAGCACGATGATGGGCATGACAAGACAATGACAAAACGAAATACACTTTTGAAAATGCTAAAGAAAACCTTGGAGTTTTTATGGACCCACACTGTTGTGCACATAACCCAGCAGAGCACCACCCTTCTACGCAGCTGGTTGTCAAATTCGCAAGAGGCATCAAAGTTCTGGTGGATACAAACGCAGCAGCAGCAAGAAGGAGTTCCGTAACAAATGCCAACACACTGAAAATCCTTGTGTTGTGATGTTTCGTGAACTTTTGTTGTGCAAAGTCATTATTTTCGCTCGTCAGTCCGTGCGTATTGTTGTGTGTGCGTAAATGTCCTTGTTCTTTTTTACTTACAACAAATAACGGTTATTATGGTTTGTAGTTATACCTTTGTCATAGCCAAAGGATAAAGAACATTTGTGTGGTGTGTATGTGTGTGTGTGTGTGTGTGTGGCGTTCTCATTCATTGTGTTACGGGGTGACCAGGCCTACGGACACGCAGGTGACTACAATAAAGTACTTGCAATAAATTTCATGCAAATTTCAGTTCTATGGAGCGTATAAGTGTTATTGTGTAATTCGGATATTACTCATTCGCACGGGGCAAAACAATTAAGTTGTAATGTACATTTTTATACAGTACTCGGTCAAGCAATTGCAAACGGGGTTAGAATTTATAAAATGTTATCAAATTATCTTTGAATAATTAATACATTACAAAAGGTGAAACACCGAGAAGTGTTAGAGATGGTGATAGTTAATATAAATACAAGGGACAATTCCTCAGGAGTAACATGTTGGTAAAACTGTATGTAAATGTAGAAAGTAAGAGGTACATTGTGAATCACGTAAAAATTATAGGCTTACCCAGCTCACATTATCTGATAACACACAAATTTCTCGTGTTTAGTAAAAATTTCCATATCAGAGAAGAATTTTTTCTTTACAGAGCGCATAAGATGGAAGCTTACTAAATTTACTACATAAGTAAGCAAGCCCAACATATTATAAACGCTCTTAGGAGGTGTTCTCAAAGTGACATATGTACAACTCTTATAACTGTATTATGGTCAAGAACAACCCTAAAGATGTTATGCTTAGTGATTTCAGCGATAAGGACACCTTCACATTAAGATCAAAAGATAAGTAATCTTGATAATGAGCAGCTATGTATATAACGCACGACCATGAAGGTGATCCAGCTAACTCTAGCGTAAGAAAGGAAATGTCCGTACTCAAATAATAGGAAAATCCCTCTAACTATATGTATGGAGAGCAATGCGAACAATACTATGTAAGGAAACTCATATATTATACTAAAGGGTGATTCTTTTTCAACTTTATAATTGAAATTGAATTGAATATTGATACTAACAGAGGAGAAATTACTGATATTGCACTTTTAACGGTATATACTGACAGACTGTTACTTTTTAAACACTTGTATATGGATTTTTTGAAGCGGATTTCAGAAAACTATTCAACCAGGCGAAAATTACCACCTTCTGGAGCTCATATAGGTCTTCAGATTTTAATTTCCAGAACCCTACTAGGAAGGCCAAAAGGCAGTCATGGAGATAACAGGTGGTTCATAAACAAAAAACAGTTGCGAGGCACTGGAGGTACTAATAGGAGCACATTTCTCGGGCTGGTTGAAAGTGATTATCAGTTTATAAAAAACTTGGACAAAATTACATTTAATATTTCTGGCCTATCGATTACTAAGCATTGTGTTCAATAGGTTATCAAAAGTTTCCACTCTACAGCAAAACATCGATGTATTGTAGCCATGGCTTTTTGTCAATCTTCAAAAACTGTTAGAAGCTGTCCAACATTCCTACGTGGTAGGCAACCAACAAAATTGTATTTATCACTAAAGGAGCGATTATTCTATCTTCCTTTCATCCTATTATATAGGCAAAAGCCGCCACCAACGAGAACTCGGTCAAAGCTTACAGTCCCATTGGTGTTCCGCTTGTAAGGGGAAAAAGCTAATTGGCGAGAATCTGAACCTCAGTGCTAAGGCCAGAATGGATTTGGCCTACCATGAATTGACAGAGGACACGATTTGCGCTGAATCTATCTTAAGCCCATCTAGGGAACATCATAGCTGTAATACAGCGATTTTTGCAGATTTTTCAGTGATGACCTGGGAGCATTTTCTATGTCACTGCGCCCTGCTTTCAGTGTTTTAAAAAATTTAACGTTTGGTCATCGGACACTGGTGGACAATACCTGTCTACGAATATCAGTAGACGATTTGCGGAACATCCTGCCTTCATCAGAGGTGGTATCTACACTAGGACCCAGGTGAGTTATGCTGAACGTGGCTGCCTAATTAACCTTTTGGTGCCTCTATATTTCTCAAACGCTAGCTACAAATAATTTCTCACACACGTTTACTTTGCACAAACAGACATACATACATATAACATCATTCGTTAGCTTTATACTGTATACGACTCTTGCATATCTTGTATATCTTTCACAACATAAACATGGATAATTTAGGATATAATTGAAAGTAGTCTTAATAAATTTTAGCAGAGGGTTAAAGTTCATAAATAACAATATCACTGGTTGACATTTTATTGCAAATGTCGTATTATTAAATATATAGACTGAAGTATATTTCAGCAAATGTTTCGTTATACTTAGATATGTTGCAAAATATTTAAATAGTATTTCTGAGAAATTTATTAGGAGAGTAAATATGAATATTGTGTGAATGTATTTAGGGTCACCTGTAGGTTAAATATAACCTGTGACACAAGTTTATCAGTGTAAAGCACCGCATTAGTTATACATAAGTTTCTTCTTCAAAAGAGAAAAGTTGCACGTTTATGGAATAAACACTAAAGGCAACAAGTTTAACAATAGGACAAATGTAATATGGTGTAATTGCACAAGCATGCTTGTAATAAAGCCATATGGCCTTGTTTCCCAATCGAGTATAAAATAAGGCCATATGGCCTTTTTACCTATGGCTTTATAGCACGGCGCATCTACAAAAAGGTCGGAATAGTACATTTGTATGGGAGGTACCAGAAGGGGCATGTCTAGATATCCAGATGTTTTCTCCAAAACTTTATCTTGCTTTAACTTTACTAAATTTGAGCACGATCTCGTTGGGTGTATTAATAATGTTTATCGATTTCTAAGTGGCGGGCGTTGGTTGTATTAATAATATTAAACGATTTCTAAAGTGGACGGTACCAGATGGGTAGGCTATATTGTATGGAACTTACCAGAAGAGGCGTGGCTTGACTTCAAGATTTTTTCTATAAAACGTTATCCTGCTTTAGCTTTACTAAATACAGAATTTGGGCAAGGTCTCGTTGGGCGTATTTTGAAATATGAACCTTATCTAAACTGGGCGGTACAAAATGGGTATGGAAGGCATCAGATGGGACTTGCCTAAACTTTAATTTTTTCTAAAATTTTATTTTGCTAAGCCTTACAAAAACTGAATTTGGGTATGCTCGCGTTGGGAATATTGATATATTCACTCGATTTTTAAAGTGAGCGGAATTATATATTTGTATGGGAGTTACCAGAAGGGGCGAGGCTAGATTTTTAGGGTTTCCTCCAAAACACACATCCTTGAGGATGTATTTGCGATATGAACAAATGAGTACTTCTCTGGGCACAAGCAACAAGATAATATGTACAGACCAGCACAATGAAATCAACGTTTTCGTGCAAAACCACCCAGTTGGAAAAACAGTCACACATGAACAATGTTCATTGAACATGTCTTTGAAGATTTCTATCAGACATCTAGAAATATTTCATGCAAGGCATAAATCAATAAAATTTTATTGATGATCAAATACCAGACAAAATTAACAGAAAGATTGTCATCGAGAAGCTGAGCGGAAAAACTTAAGATTAATTTGCTCTTTGAAGCAAACATTACATAAACTGATTACAATTAGAACAAAGAAAAAAATAATGTGTCGAAGTTGATTAGTTTGTTGAAAGACCAGGCAGGATGGTAGTTGTTTAAATTATAAGGTGTTCGAAGTTTCGTGTGCGCAAATAACACAGTGCAACAGTGAAAAAAATACAACAACAGGACAGTATAGGTTTGATTCTACTATCGAAGGGTAATAAAACCCTATACTCAGTTTGGCGAGATTGGTGGCCTTTTTTTTATGGACCCCAAAAGATTCTTGAAATCAGTGAGCCCCTCACACTTCGTGATAGCGCTAAACTATATTCGGCAATATTGTAGCTGCGCTCTAACTTTATTAACAATTTATGCCAAAAAGGCTGGTTATCCCTGCACTTTTTCAAAAAAAAAAAATTAAGAAAAAATTTTAATTTTTCACTTTTTTGGGTATTACTTTGAGGCAGTCGAAATTTTTTACTAACAATATTCGCCAAAAATATAGTAAAAAAATATAAGTAAAATAACTTTTGTGAACATACCAATACAATCTGAACGGATTTAGGCAACCTAAATTGCTCAGAAAGACCACTAGGATCCCGGTTTGTTGTACCTTTACGAACTTAAAAGCAAGTAACGTGGTTGAATATCAACCGATTTAAAGTTTATCAGCGGTTTTAGAAAGAAGAGTCTGCGGCGTTTCCAACCATATATATTGATAACTTGTTACATCTGTTTGTTTTTTGCCTCGAAATTTCAAAAATTTTTGACTTTTTCACCATGCGCATGAACAGAGTGAAGGGTATATTAATTTTGTTCTTCCATTTGTAACGCCTATAAGGCGGCGTAGTAGGTACGACAATATATATATATATATATAAATGATCAGCGTCGAAATCTGAGTCGATTTAAGGGTGATCGTCTGTCCGTCCGTCTGTCCCCGCGATTACAGCCGCAGCTTAAGAGATATTGGGCTGAAATTTGGAATGCAAGCATTTATCCTCAAAGCGGAGGTTGAGTTCTAAGACGAGCCCGATAGGTCAAAAACTACTCCCACCTCCCATACAAACTCCCCCTTTTTCGGGTCTGTCCTTGCGATTACAGCCGTAGTTTAAGGGCAATCAAACTGAAATTTTGTATGTGAGCTTCCCTACACTAATCGGAAGTTGAGTAGTAAGATGAGACCGATCGGTAAAAAAACTCCCACCTCCCATACAAAATTCCTCTTTTTGGGGGTGTCCGTATGTCAGTCCCCGCGATTACAGCAGTAATTTAAGAGCAATCAAGCTGAAATATTGTATGCAAGCTTTTCTGTCCCAAATGGATGTTTAGTTCCAAGATGAGACCGATCGGTCAAAAACTACTCTCACCTCCCTTACAAACTCTCCCATTTTGGGGTCTGTCCCTGCGATTGCAGCGGTATTTTAAGAGGTATTTAGCTGACATTGTGTACGCAAGATTCAATCTCTAATCTGAGGCTACATTCTAAGATAAGCAATGTCAGTCAAAAACTACTCCCACCTCCCATTCAAACTCTACCTTTTTTGTGGTGTCCGCCTAATTGCCCCCGTAATTTCAGCAGTAGATTAGGAAATATTGAGCTGAAATTTGATATGCTAGCTTTAATCTTATAATAGGAGCTTACGTTGTAAGATGAGCAATATCGGACGAATACTTCTCCCACCCTCCATACAAACTCCCCCTTTTTGGGGGTGTCCGTCTGTATGTCCCTGTAGTTTATAAGCTTTCGGGCTGAAATTTGGTATGTCCAGAAGCAGAGGTTAAGTTCTAAGATAAGCAACAGCGGATTTAAACTAGTCCCACATCCCAAACAAATTCCTATTTTTGGGGAGTTTTAAAATTCATAAAAATATTCCCCAACTCACAAATTATTAACTTATCGGTAAATCGATAAAAATTATTGAAAAAAAATGGATGTGTGAAGCTAGAAGTAACGTCCACTTCTCAACAACTTCCCTTTTTTAATAAAATATTATTGTAGTGCAAATAACCAGTTTAATCACCATTTTTACAAATGGTAATTGCAGTTTTGTTTTTCTATTAGTAGCTCAGTTGAGATTTAGTACCGCAATTAAAGTTGTCGTGAAAAAGTAAGAAAAAAGTTTTTAAATTTTTTTTTTGCTGAAATTAATTTAACAATATTAGGAACAAATATTACTATTTTTATATTTCAAAAAAAAAATTTTGTTTACAAAATAAATGGAGTTTTGTACGAGGGTGTCTTATACGTCAAAATTTGGTCCAATGTCCAAATTCAATTAGTGTTTTAAATGGGAATTTATCAAACTTTAATTCTATTATTTGTGTTTTTGTAATCTGAATGATTGTAGCTTGTCAATGTACTCAAAGTTAGCCGCCAGTTTGTGTTGGAAATTCTTATATAAAACACATATATAAACTCTTATTTTAATTTGATATTTTATTATTATACCATCATCCTTAGGGATGAGGGTGTATATAATTTGAAACGATAAAAAGTGTTACGCACTAAATAAGATGAGTTAGACCCTAAGTATCTTAAGACCAAATTCGTTTCAGGACTTTTTAAGACGATTAAGCTACGTCAGTCAGGCTGGCTGGCTGGATGGATCGGTATGAAAATTTACCAGTTCAAATATTTTTTTTAAAAGAAGTAAAAGTGAAATGTGAAGTGAGAAGTGAAAATTGGTCGATTAATTTATACTGAGATAGGAGGCAAAACTTCATAAAAGATAACTCTTTGACACACCCCTTCGGCTACCTCCCATACAAACTCATCCACATAGTCTTATCTTTTATTGGGTGGTGGCATTTATCTATCAGTTTACCTGACTGAAATTTCTGCACTGGTTACTGTATTATTTATATTTTTTATTATTACTTTATTATTTATATTTGTATAATTCTATATATTTATTTTGTTTATTATTTGCACGTATTATGTCGAGATAGGTACTTCAATATTTTATGTATGAAATTATTTTATCTGCCATATAAAAATCTGCCACGCCCATTTTACAGTGCCCATTTTGTTGGTGAGTATTTTTATTGATAAAATCTATGAACGTGCAAAGTTTCATGTCAATGCGTCTTTTCAAAAGCGAGTTGTGACTTTCTTCCGGCTGGATTGAGCATTTGGACCACTGTGTGAAGTGGCCAACTAGGTATATGGAGGTGCATTGCACAGATTAGACATAGGGTAATGAATATTCCCATTATATTAATAAATCAATTAGTGGGAAACTTAAGAGAAACAGTTTACTTAGCAAAAGTGTAACGATACCAAAACTTATAACGTACATTGTAAAGTAACTTTATACCATTTTATATACACATATACACATTCATTCCGAAGTGTTTAACTTTGTTACGTAGTAAACTGTCAACATTTATTTAGCATGGTTTTTGTATAAGCTTGTGACACGTAAAGCTGAGAGCAGACATCATTAACATGTCTGAAGAATTTAATTTAAAAATATATCTCTTTTTGCTATGTTATTTCATTAAGATTCTTGAAGAAACCATAGCATTTCACACAATCTCATTATACGTTTAAATGAGTCTTATCAGGACGACTTCACACTCGTATCCTAAACACCCCTAAATAAATTGATGTATCATTGAGTTAAGGTATTTATTTAATATCATACAAACACACACACACACACACACCCAAATTGTTTACCGGAGTACATACACAAGCTCAAGCATACACACTGTACTACACAGTGTATATATATTAGTGTATCTTTATGATATATGTCGATGTTTTTCATTAAACATTTGTTTATGAATATAGATTGAATAAACAGATAAAAAGGATATTTTATGTTTTGTTTGTAAAGAAGCAATTTTATGTAATGAAATATTCATGTAATCAGTTGTGTTATTCTCTATTATTAGAACAATAAACATAATACATATACAGAGTATGGGGCAATGTAAATAATCCCGACAACAACCGTAAGAAATAGAACAAATCAATGTCTGTGTATACTGGCGTACTATATGTACATTTTGTTATCGGCAATAAACACTACAAAATGTAATGAAATCTTTTGGCAAATTAATAATGTGCTGAAATTTCATATGCAAAGGATATCAAAAACCAAACAATCGCTTTGCTGCCTCACCCTGTATGTGAGCATAAATTAACATTTGTGTATAATAAACCTATTTAAGTAGAAATAATCTTCTACATACTAACATACTTTCTAGTCCCATATACAAGATATTGTAAATATTACGAAATCTAACAAAATATTTACAATACATTCCTTAACTTTAATATTGACTAAGAATTTCATAAGAAATAATGAACAAACTCTATTGCATATTAAAATTGCAATATTTAAATATAAAATTTACCAAGTGTTTAATTGCTACATAAAGGTAGTTCAAGCATCTCTAAGAAAATTTTAATTGGTCATTCTTATTATGCATATGTAAATACCTTTAGGAAAAGTTACACTGTTCTGCTGGCAGACGACATGTGTGTGTGTGTTTGTTCATTTAAGCAGAAAACTAGGTGGTTTTTATGGTTGAGTTATTTTTATTTTTTTCTATGAATTTTTTTAACTGCAATCAAAAATATTCAGCTAAAGCTAAAGCGATTAAGTTGTTGCTGTTATCGTCAGCTGCATGAAATTTTCACAAAAGATTGCTTAGACCGATTATAATTCTGTCAGGTACAATTTAAATCGAAAATTTAATTATGATGTAAATATATAAAAATACTAGCTGACCGGGCAGGCTTCGTCCTGCCTAAAGAAGTATTGATTTAAACGTAGCTTTTTTGGTTGGAATAAATCTTCGGGATGTGTTAAATTCTTTTGAAATTTTTGTCGAAATTTAACAAAAAATTTTAAGGTATATTAAAGGAAAATATTTTTTTAATGCCTGAAATTTTTTTGTAATGCTTTTGATAATAAAACTTGTATGGGAGAACCAAAGGAGTGTGCATATGTTAAATCAGTGTGTCTTTCTACACGTGAACATGCAACACAAAGCTGTTCATCTTCAAAAACATGGACTTTTCATATTCAAGATGCAAACTTCAATAGACTGTGCTTCAATTTTATTGATTGTAATCACAAAATTTAACCAAACTAGAAACTGTTATTATTTGCTTTAAACGTCAAATCCGTGGGTATCATTGGAATACGTAATAGCAAGACATCGGTTCCCATATAATTTCTGGTTGAATTAATTTGAAAAGGATAACTCGATCATGTATTGCTTCTTAAATTCTATAATGCGCGATCAAGGGGTTCTAACGATTTTTCGTGTGCCATGTTTGCAATATTTGTTATCTTGATATTACATGTGCGGTTCTCAAAAAATTGCAATTCATTGCGCTATTCTGCAACATCCAAAATATTATTCTTAATTGAATCCACACCAAATTTCATGACAATTAGCAAAATTACGCCAATGGACGGGGCCATATGCGATATCGCACATTAAAAAATTAGATTCTATGGCCGGGACATTTCTACTAACCTAGTACTTTAAATACCGCACTTTACATAAATGTACCATTTGTCGGTGCCATTTGAAAATTTAAATATTGAAAAATTTAAACATCGACATAATTAAATTTTCACAATTTAAAAATTTTCGATATGGGGAAAAACGATAATCGACTCATTAAATGGACCAAATGTGTCACATGCAATCTTTAAGTACACTCGCTCGCTTGCTGCAAAAAAAGTTGTTTTGTTTTAAAAATTCAACGTTTACCACAATCGTTGAAGTATTCGATGCAAAATGAAACAGGTGCCATCAACATGGCTTTTTTACAGTACACGAACATTTGTTTACTCATACATCGTTTAATTTTTCGTTTGGGACAACGATGGGAAACGTTTGTGCAAAATATAAAACCTTTATATTTGGGAGAGTTGAGAGAACAAAGAGCGTTACTTATTTCTAACAGCAAGCGAACATTCGTTTGGGACAACCGTAGAAGATTTTTGGGGAATATTTAAATCTTTTATGTTTAGAAGAGTTGAGAGAACATGCTTTTTGTTCTCTCAACTCTCCAACTCTCCTTTGGCGGCAAATGAAAACTTCAAACGAAGTTCATTTGTCTAATTTTTCGTTTTGGAGCAACGAATTTTTTCCTTCAGTGTAGCCTTTAACCATCCTCGGAAGATTGCATTTCTATCGATGCCGGATTCTTGCGCTTCCGTTGGATGGTTTTCAAGTATATAACGGTCATAGGTAGAAACAAATGTTCACTTTTATATATATAGATATATTTTGCTTAAATAGATTTTGTTCGCTTAGTTTTTCAGCTTTAATGCAATAACTACACACTGTGACAAAATGGAAAAAATTTAAAGAACTTGAGGAGTGACCAAGTCCTTGTTGTAAGTCCGAAAACCCTGTTTTAAATAGTAATTCAAGATTTTGAGGGTGTTAGGAAACTTTGGTATACTGGGTCATGTTGTACTCGACCAGACATACAACATGTACTAGTTCACTCCCCAAGTTCCAAATGACTGCCACATAGTGCTATTGATGATTTCTCATTTCATTCTTCAGTAGTATTGTAGAGAACGCCAAACCCTTTGGGGGTTTTACTATACTGACATAGTGCCTTCACCCAGACTTGGAATTTCTTACCACCGCAGATTAGATCTTGGCAACCCCGTTCTGCGTACCCTCAGTGTATCATCGTTCTTGATTTTGTTTTTTGTTGATCTGTATTGAATTATAATATTGGCACTTTGCCAACAACAAAACTCCTGTGCAATTGTGTCCGATGGACATATGCATAGGCAAGTGCTTGTGTGTGTATTATGTTGGCATGTTGTGCGCTTCGAGGATGCTTTCTTCGCATCGTTGGGAAGAGTTCTCATTAGCTTTGAGATGTTTTCTTCCCTTCAGGTTTGTGATGATAGAGGAGAAGGCACAGCAAAGGGCGCTGACGGGACATTGTGGTTAATGTCGAAATGACGTCATACGCCTAACCTGCTGTCAACATAATACATTTCACACTCTTGACTAAAAACCTATTGGCAATAATAAATAATTGCCAATAAAACTGATCTCAAACCGAACTATGACAATATCATAAGTCAAAATTTCAAATAGTTTACGAAATATGAGCCCAAGAATATTTGCAAATTTACTAAAAAAATAAATTTTGAAAAAAACCAAGTCAAAATGGGGAAGCTCGATTTTCACCGTAGACGTATGGTGTAGTGGACTTTTTTGCTCAGTACAATCCCAAGAATCAGAAACGCGAAGCGCCCATTAAGATTTTTTTTCTTCCATACTAATCGCCCCACCCTTATATATATATGGATATACCGGGGACTTATAATATTACACACTCTTTATATATTAACCGAACTGAACTGGTTGACAAATTTGTATCGTTTTCAGTTTTCACTTATACGGATGATGCAGCCTACATATGGTCAGAAATACTGAGTAATTAGGAAAAACTTATGAAAAAAGACGATAAATCACAAAAAATTTTAAAATTTTATTCGATAAAATTAGGATATAGTAATAAAAATTATTTATTTAAGCCTTAGCTTCAATTCTGCTGAAAAATGAAATGAGAAATCACCAATGGTTCTTAGGTTATAGTTGAAAAACTAAGCAAATAGACATCCAGATAAAAAAAAATATTCAAGGTCAAAAAAAGTTTG